>MCJB01048319.1:10892-48685 GCA_002018475.1 Nicotiana obtusifolia | reverse complement strand
ATATATATATATATATATATATATATATATATATATATATATATATATATATATTTGTAAATTTATTTAAGTTTTTGATAGATAGATTTACTTAGGCTATTTGAAGGGTGTTTTAGAATGCAGGAGTTTGAAAAAAAAAAAAAAGACACAATACTAAGAAAGAGTTCCTGAAACTGAAGAAAAACTACTATGTGACAAATGCTGCACAAATGCAGTCGCATTATCAATATGCGAACCGCATTTGTGTCGCAAACTGAAGCAGAGAGTTGGACTAAAATGGTTGCCAAAAATGCGAAGATGTAATGCAGTTTGCGGATCGCATTTGCACTATGCGGTTCGCATTTCCATCGCAAACAGAGACAGAAAGTTTGGCTCAAAACAATGACAATAATGCGGTGAGGTAGTCTAATTTGCGGATCGCATTTAAACTATACGATCGCATTTGCTTCACATTTGTACCTTTGCAACAGAACTCACCACATAACACATATGCGATCGCATATGGTGTTATGCGGTGACTTATCCATCGCATAGTGACAGGTAAGTGTCCGCATTTCTCCTCTTTTAATCCTTCAATATAGTATAAAAAAATAAAAAAAAATAAAAAAAGGGGAAAAGAACAGATAAACGAACAACAAAAGAAAATAATCGGCGGAAAACTGAGATTCAAGCTTACCAACAACAGAGTTCTAATTAAAATTGTCATACTTCCTAAAATCTTCTTCCTAGGTATGTGTACTGATCCACTAAATTCCTACCTTTGCTATGTCTTTAATTTTCACTCTGCAAGTTAGGTTTTGTGGCCCATTGTAGATGTTTGAGCGTTTTGAGGGATGGATACAGGAATCAATGGTTGTCAGTTATGGGGGGATGAACATAATTGTGAATCCAAAGGTATTTGCGGTCCACAAAATCAAAATGTGGACCGCATTTTGACCGCATCCCTAAATCCCTAGTTACTTGAAGAAGACGAAAAATGCGGTGCCTTTGGGGTCGCATAACTACTATGTGAACCGCAAAGGCACAGCAAACAGGGTCAGAACAACTGGATTAACACCAAAAAATCCGCGTCAAGTTTGCGATCGCATATCTCACTTGCGGTGGATATGCGATTGCATTTGTGTTCTGCTAACATGTGTGTGAACAAGAACATTCTGCGATGGTTATGCAATTCGCATAGTGGTTATGCGATTGCATTTCCCACCGCAAAATGAAGTCTAGCTTTGCACACATATGAATGCGACCACTTTGCGGTTTGCATAGTGGTTATGCGACCGCAAACCACGCCTCATTCATTTAACTCTTTGTTGATTCTTCCTGTTTTCTTTTCTCTATTGATGACACTGTCGCTTACATTTTACCCTTATGCAGATATGGCACCTACCAAGCATCTCGCAAGGGAAAGGTCATCATCTGGTCATAACACGTCACAGCCAAAACGTGTAAGAACAGAAACAACTTTGCCAAGCACATCCCAGTCTGAAGAGGAGAACCGCTTGCCCGAAGTTGACCTACTAGCTGAAGCTAGAAGGAAGCATGGCGATGACCTTCAGCTTCGATTCGGGATCGAAGGCTCCAGGACATTCTTTAGAGAGGGGCTCACTAAAAGAAAAATCTTGGGTGAAAAACAGTTGAGTTTGAATGGACTCCAAGAACAGTACTCCCATATTCTCGACAACATAAAAGAGAGAAAATGGGAATGTTTCACTGAGGATCCTAAAGAGTACAACGAGTCAATGGTCCGGGAGTTCTATGCATCCTATGGAGCATCAAGAACGGCGCACCACAAACATAACAGAATATTTACTGGCATCGTACAGGTTCGGGGAAAGAGTGTGTTCTGCAACAGCGAGCAAATAAATGAAACCTACTTCCCCGATTGGCAATCAGGCACAGCCGAGTACGATGCCAAGTACTCCAACAGAGAGAATGAACGTGGGTGGATAGCATCCATTATTGCAAAGGGGACTCCTGCTTGGATAAATCCTGGAAAGAAGATTTATAAAGAGGATCTTACAAGGGGAGGGAAAATTTTGGCTGAGCTTCGTCATCTCCCATCTGATACCGTCCAGAAACGAAATGGATATAAGCATTAAGAAAGCACTTTTCATTGCGTGCATTATGGCCGGTATAAAAATTGATGTGGGAAATCTAATCTTCCAGGAGATAGGTATCCGGGAAACGTAGCGTGCCACATCACTTCCATTTCCGAGTTCGATCATAGCCCTCTGCCAAGCTGTGAACGTGCCTCTCATGCCAAGAGCTGACAAAATCGGAAAGTCAACGAGGGATATAGATATCACTCGTATTAGTGATTCTGCTGCCCCAACAGAGACCCCACTCCTGGACCTTGACTCCCAGACTCCCATATCTCCCCAAGATCAAGAGGCCTCCACTTCTGCTGCAGAGCCTACATCCCCGTCCACCACGGGCCAACCTTCGTCGACACTGCCAGCCCTTTCAAGACTTGGTCTTATTGCATAACATGCCAATGCCAAAGTGGACCAACTCTTGAAAACCCTACCAAACCTGATCAAACAAGCCCTGACTCCAATACAACCGTCAGTGACCGCTCTCCAACAACAACAAAAATTGTTTGGGGATCACTTGCACAAACTTGAGTCCAGGGTTGAACAGATCGAGAGAGGTAAGGTTAAGGGTTTACCTCAGCTGAGGGAGGAAGTGAAATCTATGAAGACCGAACTCCAGAAAATGCATAATTGGGAGTTCGACTCTACTCCCCAAATAGGGTGACCAAGGTGCAGACATTGCTGCACCAGATCTGGGTTTAGACTTCACTACTCTGATGGCAGACATTGCACCTTCGTCTGCCAGAGTGTCTCAACCTCCAGCTCCTCCGGTACCGGTTGATGTTGATGATGAGGAGACATCGGGACATTCTTCAGAGTTAGAAGGAGAAGAGACAGAGGATGATGGCTCATGGTCCGACGAGGATGACGACCCTCAGGAGAAGGGCACACAGATTGCTGCTCCAACAGTGGAGGAAGAGGAGCACGCAAACATTCAGCGGGCTATACAGCACTCGCTAGCGGATGTAGCCGCTCATGCAGACCCATCGGCCACTCAACCACCAGTGGGGCGAAGCTAGCAGATCAGCAGCCCCAACACCAGCTCCCGTCCAGTTCAACAGCCCCCCTTCAGCTCCAAAGGGTCCACAGGCTACTGATTCCCATAGCGCGAATGCGCCCCAAGTAGCCCCTTGAACTCTAACTTCTTTTCTTATGCATTGGGGACAATGCATTATTTCGGTTGGGGGTGGTAGCCTTATCTGTATATTTGATCTGTTTTCTTGTATGCTCTGTGACATGAGTAACTGTAAAATATGTATTACTGTTTAATGATTTCTGTAATATATGTTGTAGTTAATTAATAGAAAGTAAAGTTTTTTTTTTTTTACCTTTAGTATTTCTTTGCCAATAAACTTCCCCTTGTTTTTTCTTTTTCGGGTTCTTTTTCAAGGGTGTAATAGTAGAACCAGGACAGTAAAATGAAACATGTTGACTGGGATGGTGTAATTGTCTAGTATCAAGCATGTGTATCTGTGTATAGATTATACCCTTTTTAACAGATCAACTGCGTGAACTTGAGGCTCACTCTGTAACTCTAGGTCTACGTAGAGTCATGTATTTATATATGATGAAAGCCTTGGATTGCCAAATGTTAACTCTAAAGCTGTAAACTATGTTAACCAAACAGTTTGTGTGCCATGTGTGTGAGCTCTTTGTGCCATCTAGAACTTGCCCGGTTGGTTTTTCGACGCTTATTATAATTACACTGAGTTGGAGAGAGGATCTTAGGCATTCTTTGTTTTATTTATGAAACCTCTTTAGCCTTTTTAGCCTACCTGTGCATAAATAATATCACTAGTACCCTATTTGAGCCTTTTAACCTTTTCTTTGGCCTCCTCATTACAAACCTTTCCCTTTTGTAAAACAATTATCTCTTTTGAACCCGTTCCTCCTTGAACATTAAGAATGAGGCTAAAAGCCTAAATTGGGGGTATGGGTCAAAATGGAAATGGATATGGTTATGTAGTGAGGGTGAGAGCTTATACCTCAAAGTGCTAATGTGAATTTATGAAAGCTCCAGAAAAAAAAAAGAGAAAAAAAAAAAGAAAAGAAAAAGACAAGAAAAAGAAAAGAAAGATAGTTATATATGTGTATTTACAATAATGGAGCTTTGAAGGAAATTAGAGAGGTATTTAAGGTGGGTCCACATTGGGAACTAAATGCCATTGAGGCTATGGGGTTTGAAAAGAAACAAAGTGTAAAAAGAAAGAAAACTGTAATTAGTGTTCAAGGAGGATGTAGTCACTCATATCTAAATATTTATCCTACCCTTCCTTAAACCTACATTACAAGCTTAAAAAGTCCTTATGTGATCTCCAACCGAGTGTTCTTAGAAGTAGGTGACGAATTAAAATAAGGGCAAGCCTATGGTATGGTATGTGGTGGCACTTGAAATTCTATTCTGAGAGTGAGTGTATTTGCATTTTAGTCCCTTTGTGTTGTTATGACAAATATTGTGAGTTTGGGACTTTCTTTCTAGTGAGGGCACATGAACTGCGAGGTTGACAGAAAGTTGAGTTTTGAGTAAAGCATAAGTGTACTCAGCTGAAGGTAGCCTTTAGTCACTTTGTTGAGGCTCAAAGTTCACAACCTGATTGGTTTTCCTTGAATATACTAATGATTCAGGGAGGGTAAAGCCTTCAAAGAGATATGCTTGAAATACTAACAACAAACACTGTCCATAGTCATTATTGTTTCATGTTTGGTAAATAGAGTTTAGAATAGGATAGTATCGTTTTAGTTGCTTGAGGACAAGCAAGAGTTTAAGTTGGGAGTGTTGATGTGCCGGGGAATTTCGGCACATTTTGATACTACTTGCTTAGATTTTAACTTGTTTTACGTGCAAATTCCATCGATACTTATGTAATTTTAGTTTATTTGCAGTACATCAAGTGTAAGGACCTAAAAGCACGGAAAACATCTCAAAAAGCCAACTAAAGAATAGAAAAGCATTGAAAAGCATCGCAGAGGTGAATATGCGGTCTCAAACAGCACATGCGAACCGCATAGATCACAGTAAAATCGCAAACCAAGACAGACCTCTGGGCACATTTTCATGTCAAGAATGCGATCGCATATGCGACCGCATAACTAAGATGCGGATCGCAGACATGCACTTGGGAATCGCAGATGCAAGCAGAGTTTTAGGTCAAATTCAGGGTAAGGAATGCGATCGCAGACCATAATTGGTATGCGAACCGCAAACTCAACCGCAGATCAAGTATGAAGTTTACGGCTTGTTGGATTTGTGATGCAGAAGGTGGCCGCATTTCTTCAATGCGGACCGCGAATCCAGAATGCGATGGAGGCAAAATCCATGGGTGAACTTGGCGACGGATGTGTAAGATTTGCGGACCATATTGCTGTTATGCGACAGAAATGCGGTCGCATTATTGACATCAGGGCAAATCAGTCCGAACTTCGCCCCAATTTTTGGGCCTCTATAAATAGGTTTAATAGGGTTTTGTGGTGACTATCTTGTCAGAATTGAGAGCATAAAGTACTAGGCTTGAGTTATTTAATTTCGGGGAAGGTTTTGGATCAATTATCTTCTACTTTGTAAGCTTATGACAATTAATATTCTTTCAATTTCAGTTTTCAGCATGATTAGCTAATTCTAAACGCTAAGGTTGTGAACCCTAGATGGGTATGATGTTATTGGGATTTTGATATTGAATATAGTTTCAATGGTTGATTGATATTTATTTACTTCTTATTCTTCAAACAATTGTTGGTGGTTGCAAACATTAACAAACGCCATTTAATTCCACCTTTGCTTGGGAAAGCGGGGTAGAATTTAGTAGAAGTAAATAACAAGGACTCAAGGCTTTACACCTTGTTTAATAAAATCGCTTAGGAATAAGTGGGTTTTAATTTGGCATTAATTGATTGTTCTTAATCACAACTCTTTTGTATTTGGGAAAATCATAAAGAAGATATATTATCCAACTATTGAAAAATATTGGGTAGTAATTTAGGCATCAATTGCATATCAAAAGATTCTTCCGTTGGAAATATATAATATTGATATCGATAGCATTATACTAAATTAACCTTGGTTTCTTTAAATCATATTATTTACATTAACAATATTGCAATTAGTCTTCATTTAAACTTAAATTCAATACATCTTTCTGTTACGATTACTTGATAGAATTACGACTGTAGTTGAGTACTAGACTAATTAAGTAAACGTTTCACACCTATTCCCTGTGGGATTTGACCCCAATCTTGTTGGGTTATTATATTTGACACCGACCGCTTACGCTGTTTATTAAGGTGTAATTTGAGCGTATCATGAGGTATGCATCTTGCCTAATCTTGTGTGAGGGAATAACCCTTATGATTTGGAACTTATTTGTCTAGTTCCAATATATGTAAATGTGATGACCCCAAACCACCAACCAGTCTTGATGGCGCCTAACACACTTTCTAGGCAAGCCGAACATAACAATAACAAATCATAATAAAAGAAATGACAAAAATGTTCCATGTCTAAATCCATAAACATAACATGATAGCGTTGATACATAATAAATCCCCCAGAACTGGTAAATACTGAGCGTGAGCTCTAAAACAGAAATACAAGTTTGAAATGCCAAATAACAATATTGTCTGCATGAAAGAAAACAATAAAAAATGAAAAGAGATGTCGAGACTGCGGTCGAGATGCAGCTCTACCTCGTCCTTCCGAAGATAACTCAGCAAACAAGCCTTAACTGCTGGTGGCTCGGTCCAACATATGGATTTGCATAATTAAGTGCAAAGTGTAGTATGAATACAACCGACCTCATGTACTCAGCAAGTATCATAACTAACCTCGGAGAGGTAATAGAAGCAAGAATTATAAATGATACTCGGTAATCACCTATACAGTTCATAATTCCCACAACTATAGAACAATAATTTGATCAAGTCATGAACCACATATAGAAACTACCTTGGTGTACACAATAACTTAACATACTCTGCTCGGTCAATAATCCAGCATATTGAGAAGACATGCAAACAAATCAGGTAATCAACCAACGAAAATTGCAAGTAAAAATGAAATGCAATAACAAATTCAAACACTGGCCAGCTTTTCCTTGGAATCTCAATAACCAAACGAAACCACTTATCATCTTTCCTTAAACTCCCTGTACACCATCAAGAAAAAACATGCAAGGGTGACCCTAAAGCGATGAATCCATATCCACTTACTGCATGGCGTAGTCACGTGCAATCTGTTCGGCGTGATCACAGGCTCAATGTCACACTCCACCCAGTGATGTCACATGCTCAATATCACAATCCACCCAGCGTGGTTACAGGTTCAATATTATAATCCACTCGGTGTGGTCACATGCTCAATATCACAATCCGCATGGTGTAGACACATGCTACCAGTTCAATCCATATTACACTGAAAGCAGATATACAAGAATACATGTGCATGATCAATGAACATCAAATTTCATACTCCTGTACTGGTATAAGTGACATGCTAAGGTATATACATGTGCAATATGTGCTATCATAGCTTAAATCAGGACAATATATCATGAAAGTAGCAATTATCAGGTTCAGTCAGGGGATTAACCTCTATGTAATCTCAAACATGGCTCAAATAGCTCATAGCAGAGGCACAAATATAAGAAACATCATAGCATTAAGCTTAGCAACAAATTCAAGGCATATCCTAGCCTAAGCACTATCTCGAGCATGAATAATACCCCAATGCACGCACATAGGCTCAACCCCACACATGTGCACCACCCATAGAATGTAGCTATCACAAATAACTCAGGCAATTAGTGCCTCAACCAAGTCTAGGTAAGACACTTATCTTAAGCAAGCAAAATTAATACTCTAAGAAGTTGTTCCCGTGTAAATCAACCTCCGCACAGCTCGAATCTAGGAAAAATACCTTAATATCATCAATAAAAGTCATATGAAACAATTCCAAATGACAAAGCTGAGATATAGAATAAATTATGCAAAGTCAACCCAAAAAGTCAACCTCGGGCTTGCACCCGGGAACCCAACAAAACTCACAAGTATTGAACACCCCTTTCGATATGAGTCCAAATATATGTGTTTCATCCAAATTCGACCTCAAATCGACCCTCAAATCATCAATTTATACTTTAGAAAAGGTCTTACTATAATCCTCAATTTCTTCACTTAGATTCATTAATCAAATGCTAAATTCAAGGTTGGAATCATGAATAAAAAACAAATCGAAGTCAAAAACACTTACCCCGGTCAAAATCGTGAAAATTCCCTCCAAAATCGCTCAAATCCGAGCTCTATATTTCAAAATATGTTAAAATGACTAAAACCTTCGAAAATAGAGTACCTAAGGTTTGTCCAGGCCTACCCTTCATGATCGCGTGACCAACATTATGACTGCGAAGCATAACCAAACGATGCCTCAGAAAAGCCCTACACGAACACGAGATCCAAGTCACGGATGAGATGTACTTAACATCTGAGTCAACGCAAACGCGGTCCTCCAACGACAATCATGAAATCTAAAAGCCTATTGCCCCAACAGGCATCCCCTACCATGCGAACGCGACACCTAGCTCGCGATCGCAAAGGAAACAACCTCCCTAAGCTCTACCAACGCGATCTCCTCTCTGCGTTCATGATGAACAAATACACTTGCCATTAAGTTTCCCTCCATGAACACTACTACTTTGTTGAGATCGCGATGAAGAAAACCAGCCATCAAAAACTAGCAATCCAAAACATGGTGAAATGATCTGAAACCCATCCAAAACACTAGAGAGGACCCCGAGAGCCCGTCCAATCACACCAACTTATCCCAAAATATAACACAGACTTACTCGAGGCTTCAAATCACACAAAGAAACATCAAAACTATGAATCTTACCTCAATTCAAGCCTATGGAACGAATCCAAAATTTCAAATTCAAAACTTACGTCGAACATGCCTAAACAATTCAGAATGACCTCAAAGTTTTCATGAAAATACCAAATGACACAACGGACCTAATCCAGCTTGCGAAACAACAATCTGAACTTGATACCATCAAAGTCAATCCTCGATCAAACCTATCAACCATCCAAGTCTTCAACTTTTCAAACTTTCACCATTTCAAGCCAAAATGACCTAGGAACCTCCAAATCTGAATTCGGACATACACCTAAGTCTGAAATCATCATACAAAGCTATTGGAACCATCAAAACATCATTCTGGTGTCGTTTACACAAAAATTATACTCCGGTCAACTTTTACAACTTAAGCATCCAACCAAGTGACTAAGTGTCCCAATTCGATCCAAAATCTTCATAAAACCCAAACCAACCATCCTCGCAAGTCACATAACAGAACTACACATACGTAAATCATCAAATAGGGGAAACATGGCTAAACAAATAAAAATGACCAGCTGTGTCGTTACATTCTCCCCCTCTTAAACAATCGTTCACCTCGAACGAGTCTAGAATTATACCTGGAATCCCAAAAAGGTGACGATATCTGCTTCACATCTCCTGCTTGGTCTCCCGTGTATCCTCCTCGACCCACTGGCATCTCCAATGAACCTTCACTAATGTTATATTCTTCAACCTCAAGTTTTGAACCTAACAGTCCAAAATGGCCACCGGCTCCACATCATAAGATAAAAGCCTCATCCAACTGCACCCTGCTGAAGTCCAAAACATGTGACGGATCCCCATAATACTTCTGAAGCATAGAAACATGAAACACTAGGTGAACTCTCGATAAACTAGGAGGCAAGGCAAGTTTATCAGCCACCTATCCAACCCTCTCGAGCACCTCAAAGGACCATTATACCAAGGGCTCAACTTGCCCTTCCTCCCGAACCTCCTCACACAATTCATTAGCAAAACTCTGAGTAGAACCTTCTGGCCCACCATATATGCGACATCACGAGCCTTCTTATTAGTATAACTTATAAGGCCCTCTAAAAATTTCACTAAGAAATTTATGGTTTTGTGGTGCCGATTATGCAATCAGATTCGCGATCGCAAATCCATTCTGTGGGCTGCACACCCATCGCACAGTTGAGCAAAAAAATTATTGAATTTTGAAGGTTGTTTCGGGGTCCATTATGAGATCCCATATCCATTTTGTTGTCCGCACTTTCATCGCTTAATTGGCATGAAGAATTTCGTTGGGTGATTCTGTGGTCCCTTCTGCGGCAGCATAACGGGTCTGTAGATCACAAACCTAGCCGCAAACTAGTTCAGGTTAGCCCACTTTTTAGCATCACTTTCGCGTTCCATTTGGCGGACCGTATATCTATTATGTGGTCTACTCTACGACTGTAAATTTGAGTTCGGAGGGTCTATTTTCTAATTTTATAACCCGGCCCCATTTTAATTAACAGCCTTTGGGGCTCATTTTGGAGCATGTACCTGACGATTTTAGAGAGAAGTGTGAGTATTTTAGAGAGAGAGAGAGAGAGAGAGAGAGAGAGAGAGAGAGAGAGAGAGAGAGGGAGAAGGCCTAGCCATTCTAATCAACCATTCTTGCCTCAATCTTCAAGAGTCAAGGATGAAACTCACTAGACCATTATCTATCTAGGTAATTCCTTCCCCTAAGCTTTCATGCAAGAGGTTATGAATTTAAGTATATTGTAGGGTTGGAGATAGGCCATGCATGTGACATGTATGTGAGGTTGTTGAACTATTTTTTGGGTAGTTTCTCATTGAGATTGGTTGAGGGAGAAAGGGATTACCATTATAGAGCCTTGTATTCGATTTTTGCATAATAGGTGTTTGAAAAAATTCTTAAGACAGTTACACTATGAGAATCAATCTAATTATTATCCGATTTTTGCTATCTTCCTATAGATTGTTATTGCTAGAAGTGTTGGGACGTTTTAGTAACCTACGGAAAGCTAAAGAAAGGTATGTTGGCTAAACTTCTCTCTTAGAATCGAATTCCATGATTTTCCCGTAAGTTTCTAGTATGGTTGGCCCAGGTTCCTAATTCCCATGTTCCAAGTTGTTCCTAATAATTTTTTCATCCCAAGTAAGCGTTATGTTGAAAGATGTACATACTCAAAACGTGTCCCGATTATTCCTATCTCGTTATGATCTCCTTCGGGAACGTGTTCGAGTATGGTTTAGGTGTTAAGATGTTATAACATCAATTCATGTTTCAAATGAAAGTTCATTATGCCCAATTTGGAAAGAAAACTCAACGTTCTTAAGACTCATATTGCTTTTATACATATTAGAGGTCTCGACTCCAAATGCCCTTAATTGTTGATAACCTATGATGATGTTTGGGAAGTGAAAGAAGTGCGAATGAGATGTAAAATGTGTCCATGGTTGTTGTAATCAGTGTACTTGATTTCTATTCGTATTTCAATCTTAAATCACCATGCTTCCCTTTTTAAATATTTCCAATATGATTTGAGTTCTTATATACTCATGAGTTGAAATTGTGTATTGCCCTTTTTTTTGGGAAAAAAGTATTTCAAGCATAAGCGGCTTGCTGCTTATTGAGTACATAGGGTTTATTGCCCTCATATCATACTATGCACTTCGCGTGCCGACCAAGTGTTGCTGATAGCGGTGGTGGTAGTGAGTTGTTTATCCAAATTTGCTTGGTGTTTCGAGGTTGCACTGCAGTTTCGTTCACATGCCTTGAAGTCTTCTCCTTTATCTATAGTACTACAGTTTAATCATTCGGACAATACTGTATTTTGTTCAGATTTTATATTTAGTATTCAATAGAGCTCATGCACTCAAGGACACCAAATTTTGGGTGATTTTCAGTTGTATTATCATTATGACATTACTATTTATGTTATTCCACTAGTTGAGACTATTTCTTATCATTGTTGAAGTTTATTTTTGCATATCTATTACTGGCTTGTCTAGACAACGTTGTTAGACGCCATCATGGCTTCGGTGGGATTTTGCATCATTACACCACTGAAATGACTAAGGACCTAAAAAGATGTTTGAAGATTCAATTTTTAATTAGAGCATAAAAAGGGCTTTGAACACATTTGGCATGTCGTGGAAAAAAAATTATAATATATATATGCCATCTATTATTTTTTGTAAAATGGCTATACTGTATAAAAATGAGGAACTTCTATAAAGTACTACAATTTAGAGCCTAATTTTACCATAAGTAATTATAGTTTGCATAATTGCTATTCATAGCTACTATTCCATTTACCAGCTTGTATTACTTGTATTCAGATGCACACCTAATACAACATGTGTTAAATGTATTCGTTCGCATAATGAATGCAACCGGTATCAACTGTAATTGTTTGCCCAATGAATACAACTAAGGAGAAATATATGAGTGTATACAAAGGATAAAACATGTATCGACTGTATTTGTTTGCATAACGAATACTACAACCAAGGCAAAATACATAAATACAAAAACTTGTAACTCCCCAGCCGGTTGTTTGGTGTATTTTAGCCTCGTTTCCCTTTTGATGTGCCCTGTATATGTATTTGATGTTTGGTGACTTGCGGGGATGATTGGGATTGGCTTTAGGGTTTTTGCAATGAATTGAGACACAGTCTCATTTTAGAAGCTTAAGTTGTAAGAGTTGATCAAGGTTTGCCTTTTACTTAAATGACCTCAGATATTTGGTGGTTCCAATAGGTTCATATGGTGATTTTGGACTTGGGCGTATGTCAGTATTTGGATTTGGAGATTCCTAAGTTGATTTGGCCCTAATTGTTGAATGTTGGAAATTTGAAGGTGTGGAAAGTTCCTAAGTTTGACCAAGGGTTGACTTTGATGATATCATATTTGGATTTTGGTTCAAAAATTTATAGTAGGTTTGTTTGGTGGAGCTTATGTGCAAAGTTTAGGTTTATTCCTCACTGGTTAGGCTTGAATTGGACGTTTGAATTAAAATTGGAAGCTCATAAACATAAGAGAGTGATCTTAATCGATGATTCACGATTTTGATATTAATTCTAGTGTTTTAAGCCATTAGATAGGTTTGGGGAAGGTAGTAGGACTTGTTGGTGTGATTGAACGGGGACCAAGATCCTCGGGTGTGTTTCGGGTGAGTTTCAGATCATTTCTATCTTGTATGGCAGTCCTGTTACTAGTGCTTTTGCACCTGGAAATTTTTGTCCGCAGGTGCGAGTCCTTAGAAGCAAAGTATCACTGGTAGTGGCAGAGTCAGCAGTTGTGGAAGGATTTTGCGCAGAAGAAGAGTCACTTCTGCGATGCATTGTACAAAAGCGCTTCCGCAATAGCGGATATTAGAGCGCGGGTGATGATGGTCAGTGGATTAAGTAAGCTCGCATAAGCGAGCTTTTTTTCGTAGAAGTGAAGTTGCAAAAGTGAATAATTTGTCTGCCAAAGTAGAAAGTGACGGGCAGATTAAAACAATGAGGGTTTGGTCTACTTTCCATTGTTCAGAGTTTTGGAGCTCGGCTAGAGGCGATGTTTTTGGGATTTGTTCACCACACTATGAAGGATAAGTAATTTCTACTTGATTTTGATGCTAGCTCTTGGTTCCCCATGGATTATTACAAATATACTATGTGATATAAAGGGAACGGTTTTGGGGGTTTTGGCTATGGTTTAGAAGAGTAAATATTAGACATTTGGGGACCGATTTGAGGTCGGATTTGGATGAAACTGTATATTTAGACTCGTATTGGAATGGGTGTTTGGGATTTATAAATCTGGTGGGATTCCAGTGTGTTGTCCCGGGTTGACATTTTTGTTGAATTTGTGTAATTATATAAAGACCGAAGCTTTATTGTTTGGGGTTAATTCATATGGCCTTATTTAATGTTATTGAGTTGTTTTTGGCTAGATTTGAGCCTTTTGGAGGTCGATTCACGCTGGAAGGCATTTTTAGAGTTTTGACTTGGCTTGTTTGAGGTTAGTATCTCTCCTAAACTTGGTTTGAGGCACTAGTTACTTGAAGTTTTGTTGATGGCTACGTGCCAAGGGTGGCATACATGTAGAGGATGAGCATGTGTGTGCGCACCAGGTCTTGTCCATGCTCGGAGTAGTACTTAGGCTATGTTATGCATTAAATTGATTTCTTAGCCTCATGTTATCATGCTTCATGTATTTCTATCCGTATATGAGCTACTTGAATTGTGTTAGAGATCATGTTTAGGATAATATCATGTTCAAACATGTTAATTATTATCTAGTGGCGTAATCTCCTAATCAGAGCTTTAGTTGCGCACTTCGCACATGCATACACCTTAGCATGTCACTTTTATCGGTCCATGAGCTTATGATTTGGTAGTTGTTGTTCGTATACATGTATTGTTGTATGTGCCTTCTATGTGATATGGACTGACTGGCAGCATGTGAGTTGTCCGTGCGATTCGAGTTATGATAAGCACATAAGTGGTCCATGCAGCTGTTATATATGGCACGTGAGTTGTCCGTGCAGCGTGTGGATAAGGATCCATTCCACTAAGGTCACCCTCTCATGTTTCAGTCTTGATGGTGTACATACATCATGAGGAAAACTAATAGTGTTTGGGTTTCTGCATTGTCTTCTCTATTTGTAAGTACCTTGGGTGTGTACATATTTTATCACATATCTCTCTGTTTGTGTCCTTTTTATAATGTATACATGCTTCTTTATGCATATCTTTTCTATATGCTATTTGATTGGACGGCGAAGGCACAGTACATATGTTCTTTATATGTTAACATGTGCCCATTGAATTGATTATTATTGCATATCTTCTCTTTATGCTGAGTTGTTCATGGTTTCCAGACTTGGTACAACTTTCTACGTGCATTGATTTGGTTATAATTGTGTTTTACGCTTAGTTTGGTATTACTGCTATGTACATATACAATTTATGTACTGAGTAGGTTGTTAGTGAGTATCGTTGGTTGTTGTTGCCGCTATTACCTTGTCAAGGTTAGTTATGATACTTTTTGAGTACATGAGATTGGTTGTACTCATACTATACTCTGCACTTAATTGTGCAGATCCAGGTGATGGACCCAGCCGATAGCCGTTGTGCTTGATGTTAAGCTGTTGAGAAATGAGGTAGAGTTGTACTTTGATCGCAGTCCTTGACGTCTCTTTCCATTTCAATTGTTGTTGTTATTAACCAGACAGTATTTTCATTTCATGTTTTAGATTTGTATTTATATTGTAGAGCTCATAACTCTGTATTTACCAGTTTTAGGGACTTTTATACATTGACGTTGTTTATTTATTACATTTGGCTTTAGACTAATTTTATTTTTTAAATGTTTATTATCTTGTTTCGATTTGCTATGCTTTTTCTTGCCTAGAAAGTGAATTAGGTTTCATCATGATAGAATGGTGGTTTTTGGATCATCACAGGTTGATATCAAAGCCCTAGGTTCTATGAGTCATGAGAAAGTTTGGTAGAGTTTTGCAGATCGATATGGAGACATCTATACTTATCTTTGAGAGGTTACTAAACAGTTAGGAAAGCTTCACTTTCTTTCATTCTTGTTATCCAAATTGAATTTGAACCTTAATCTTCTATTCTATCACATTTGGTAAGGACACATTCAGCTAGATTAGCTGAGCAGGCACCAGCGCCTCTAGGCGGGGATGTGAGGGGCTGAGCCCGAGGTGGGTCACATGCTACTAGATCCCCAACTAGAGAAGTAGTTGTGCAGCCTCCAGTTGCTCCAATGGAGGAGAAGGTTTCGAATATTATTGTGCCGGTGGGACCAGCTCAGACTCCGGTGTACCTATCGCTATGCCTGGTCTTCAGGATACTTAGGCCTAAATATTGAGTGTGTATACAAAATTGGCTTAGGCAGGTATGATAATAGTTGCACCAGCTACCTCGTAGGCCGAGGGAGGAGCCCAGACTCTCATTGCCCTTACATCGAACCAGCTAGCTCAGGGTTATCAGACACAGAGGCTTTTGCTAGTGCGGCCAGTTATTGTTGCGTAGGCCATAGATGGACCATCTTTGACTGATGAGGAGCAGAAGAGGCTAGAGTGATTCTATAGGATTCATCCTCCCTAGTTTAGGGGAGGAGAGTAAGAAGATGCTCAAGGTTTTCTTGATCAGTTTCATCATATTCTTCGCACAACATGTCTTGTGGTCTCCAATAGAGATGACTTCACTAATTCTCAGTTGACAGGGCCACACTACAAGTGGTGGCAGACCTATGAGTCTGGTAGGCCAGCCGGCACAATGCACTTATATGGCAGCAGTTCTCAGTTCTTTTATTAAAAAAGGTTTGTTCCACAGACTCATAGAGAAGAGTTGCGTAGGGAGTTTGAGCATCTACGCTAGGAAGGCTTCATTGTGACCCAGTATGCGATGAGGTTCACGGAGTTGGCACATCATGCAGTATTTTTGGTCCCTACTGAGAGGGAGAGGATCAGGAGGTTTATTGATGGCCTCAACTATGGTATTCGATATGGAATGGCGTGAGAGGCTAAGGTAGGTGCTAGCTTTTTCCATGTGGTTGAGATTACCAGGTGCTTGGAGCATGTTTGCAGGCTTGAGCGAGAGGAGCGGGAGGCCAAGAGGCCCCGTGGTTAAGTGGTTTGGTGCTGCCTCATCTGGAGGGCAGTCATTTCACAGTAGAGGACACCATTTTAGACCCGCTTAGGCAGCTCGTCAGATTCTTCATGGTTCATCAGTTAGCCACGATTCATATACTAGTTGCGCAGGTCAATCATTATTTTGCACGCTGCCGGCATATAGTTGATACTATGCTTCATCTGCTCAAGGTTCCAGAAGCAGTTATTTGGGTTATCAGGGTCAATCGCAGGGTCAATAGCCTCGTCAAAGGATGGGTTGTTTCGAATGTGGGTACTTGAGTCCTCTCAAGAGTGATTGCCCTAGAATTCTAAGTGGTGTACCATAGTAAAGTGGTTAGGTTTGTTTGAGGTTGCCCTAGAGGGGGAGGTTAATCAGGTGGTGGACATGCCCGTTGCTATGCATTTCAAGCCAGGTCGGAGGCAGTTGCTTCCGATGCTGTTATCACGTGTATTGTTTTAGTGCGCCATAGGGATGCATCAATGTTATTTGACCCTCGTTCCACTTATTCTTAGGTGTCATCATATTTTACTCATTATTTGGATGTGGCTCATGATTCTCTTAATATTCCTGTTCATGTATCTATAACAGTGGGTGATTCAATTGTAGTGGTTCGTGTGTATCGATCTTCTATGGTTAGTGTTGGAGGCTAAGAGTGGGGTTGATCTTTTATTGCTATTATGGTTTATTTTGAGGTGATCTTGAGTATGGATTGGTTATCTCTATATCATGCTATTCTTTATTGTCATGTTAAGACTGTGATGTTGGCTACGCAGGGGTAGCCGAGGTTAGAGTGGAAGAGTTAAATTGGTCACGCCATTAGTAAAGTGATTTATTTTCTGAAGGCTCAATAGAATGTTGAGAAGGGGTGTTTGGTGTATCTTGCCTTTGTGAGGGATGTTAGTACTAATACTCCTACTATTGAGTTGGTGCCAGTAGTGAAGGAATTCTTAGACGTATTTCCAGGTGATCTATAGGGCATGCCAGCCGATAAGGATATTGATTTTAGTATTGATTTGGTGTCAGGAACTCAACCCAGCTCTATTTCATCATATCGCATAGCACTAGCAGAGTTAAAGGACATAAAGGAACAGTTATAGGAATTGCATTATAAGGGTTTGATCAGGCAGAGTGTTTCGCCTTAGGGTGCATTGAAGTTATTTGTGAAGAAGAAAGATGGTTCTATGAGGATGTGTATCAATTATCGGCGATTGAACAAGGTGACCATCAAGAACAAGTATTCATTGTCGTGCATTGATGATTATTCGACCAGCTTCAGGGTGCAAGGGTGTTCTTATAGATTTACTTAAGATCAGGGTATCACTAGTTGAAGATTAAGCCCTCAGAAATTCCTAAGACGGTGTTCAGGACCCGTTATGGGTATTATTAGTTCTTGGTGATACCTTTTGGCTTGACCAATACCTCAAAAGCCTTTATACATTTGATGAACAATGCGTTTCAGCCATATTTTGATTCCTTCATTATTGTGTTCATTGCTGATATATTGGTGTATTCCCGTAGTAGGGAGGAGCGCGAGCATCATCTGAGGACCGTGCTTTAGATGTTGAGGGATAACAAGCTATATGCTAAGTTCTGCACGTGTGAGTTTTGGTTAGACTTTGTGCCATTCTTGGGTCATGTGGTATCTGCTGAGGGGATCAAGGTGGACATGAAGAAGAATAAGGCAGTTCAGAGTTGGCCCAAACCGTCTACTGCTACAGAGATCCGGAGCTTCCTAGTGTTGGCTGGGTATTATCGCTATTTTGTAGAGGGCTTCTCATCCGTCGCAGCCACATTGACCATATTGACCCAAAATGGTGCTCCACTTAGATGGTTTGATAAATGTGAGGTGAGCTTTCACAATCTCAAGACAGCTTTGACTACAACTTCAGTGTTGGTTTTTTCTTCGCGATTGATATCATATATAGTTTATTGTAATGCTTTGGTCTTGGATGTATGTTGATGCAGGATGGTAAGGTGATTGCGTATGTGTTGCGCCAGTTGTAAGCCCCATAAGAACAACTACCCTGTCCATAATTTGGAGTGGGCAGCTATTGTGCAAGCGCATAAGATTTTGAGGCACTATGTTTACGGTGTGCCTTGTGAGGTGTATATGGACCATCGGAATCCAACATCTATATAAAAAGAAAGATCTAAATTTGAGGTAGCAGAGATGGCTTGAGCTGTTGAAGGATTATGATATCACCATTCCTTATCATCTGGGAAAGGCGAACGTGGTTGCAACACCTTGAGTAGAAAGGCGGTGAGTATGGACAGTTTAGCATTTATTCCGGTTAGAGAGAGGCCTTAAGCCATGGATGTTCAAGAATTAGCCAATAGGCTAGTGAGGTTGGATATTTCGGAGCCAAGCAAGGTTCTTGCTTGTGTTGTATCTCAGTCATCTTTGGTTGAGCACACTAAGGTGTGTCAATATAGTGATCCCCGCTTGTTTGTACTTAAGGACGCAGTGCAACACAATGATTCTAAGGAGGTGACTATTGGTGATGATGGGGTTTTGAGGCTTCAGGGTCAGATTTGTGTTCATAATGTTGATGACTTAAGAGAGTTGATTCTGGAGGAGGCTCATAGTTCGCGGTACCCTATCCATGTAGGTGCTACCAAGATGTATCGTGATTTGTAACAGCATTATTGATGGAGAAGAATTAATTTGTTAGACATGTTGCACGGTGTTTGAGTTGTGAGCAGGTTAAGTACGAGCGGCCGGGAGGGTTGCTTCAATAGATTTATATACCAGAGTGGAAGTGTGAGTGTATCACCATGGAATCCATGGTAGGTTTCTGCGGATATTGAGGAGATTTAACGTTGTTTGGGTTATTGTGGATAGACTAACCAAGTCTACACATTTTAACCCAGTCATGACTTCCCACATTTCGGAGAAGTTGGCCAAGATCTACATATGGAAAATTGTTCGCTAGCATGGTACACCTGTCTCTATCATCCCGGATTGCGGTACTCAGTTTACCTCACATTTCTGGAGTTGGCTAAGATCTAGATAGTCCGAGAGGACCATTCAGATTTTGGAGGATATGTTGATAGCCTGTGCCATGGATTTCGGAGGCTAGTGGGATCGTTTCTATCATTAATCGAGTTTGCATATAAGAACAGCTACCAGAGTTGTATCAAGATGGCTCCGTACAAGACCTTATATGGGAGGCGATGTCATTCTTTGGTGGTTTGGTTTGAGCATGGAGAGGCAAGATTATTACGCACAGACTTGCTTCGTGATGCATTGGAGAAAGTGAAGTTAATTCAGGAGAGGGTTTGCACCGCATAGTCCAGGCAAAAGAGTTATGCTGATAAGAAGGCTCGTGATGTGTAATTCATTGTGGGTGAGAAATTTCTACTCAAATTTTTGCCTATAAAGGGCATAATAAGGTTCGGGAAGAAGGGAAAGGCAAGTCCTCTGTTTATCGGTCCATTTAAGGTCTTGGAGAGAGTTGGTGAGGTGGCTTATAAACTTTCATTTCCACCCAACTTGTCGGGAATCCAGTGTTATATGTTTTCATGCTTCAGAGGTACTATGAGGATCCGACCCATGTGTTAGGTTCAGCTCGGTGCAGTTAGACAAGGATTTAACTTATGATAAGGAGCCAGTGGCCATTTTCGATAGGCAGGTTCAGAAATTGAGATTGAAGACATTGCACTGCTGAAGGTTCAATAGAGGGGTCAACTGGTCGAGGATTCGACTTGGGAGACCGAGCATGATATGTGGAGCAAATATCCTTACCTTTTTGATATTTCAGGTATGACTATAAACTCGTTCGAGGATGAATGTTTGTATAAAAGCGGGAGAACGTAATGACTCGGTCGGCTGTTTGGTTTAGTTTATCCCACTTCCCCTATTTAATGTTCCACGTATGTGTATTTGATGTCTGGTGACTTGCGTGGATGGTTGGGATTGGTTTTGAGAAAGTTTTGGAGTGAATTGAGACACTTAAGTTGTCTCATTTCAGAAGCTTACGTTACAAAAATTTGACTTTTGTGTAAATGACCTTGAATTCATGTTTTGGTGGTTCCAATACGTGCATATGGTGATTTTGGACTTCGTTATATGTCCGGATTTTGATTTGAAGGTTCCTAGGTTGATTTGGCTCTAGTTGTTGAAAGTTGAAAATTTGAAGGTTTTGACCGGGGGCTGACTTTGATGATATTGAATTTGGATTTTTGTTTCGGAAGTTGGAATAGGTCTGTTTTGTTGTTTGGAGCGTGTGTGCAAAATTTTGGTTCATTCTGTATTAGCTAAGCTTAAATCAGACGTTTGAATTGAAGTTAGAAGCTCATAAACTTAAGAGAGTGATCTTGATAGACGATTTGTGGTTTTGGTGTTAATTCTAGCATTTTGAGTATTTGGATAGGTTTGGGAAAGGTATTAGGAGTTGTTAACATGTTTGGAAGGGTCCTCGGGGCTTTGGGTGTGTTCTAGATGAGTTTTAGATCATTTCCATCTTATTTGGCAGCCATGTTACTGGTATTTTCAGAAGCAAAGTATGACCGGTAGCAGAAGAATTTGCATACAGAAGGATTTGCACAGAAGAGTTTTCGCTTCTGTGATTCATTGTGCGCATACGCGCTACCGTAGAAGCGGATATTGGAACGCATGTACGAATGGTTGGGGGATAAAGTGAGCTCACTGAAGAGAGCATGTAACGACTCGATCAGTCATTTTGAGCTCTACCGTGTCGTTGAGCGGTTTGAGGCGTTGAGTAGCTTCACTTAGGTTTTATGACTTGTCCGTGTGGACAGAATGGAATTTTGGAAAGTTCGGAGTGGATTTAGAAAGAGATTTCTAATTTTTGGAAACTTTAAGATGGACAAATGGACTGAGGCGTGACTTTTGAGTAAACGACCTCGGAATCAGGATTTGAAGGTTCCGATAAGTTCGTATGATATTTCAGACTTGGACGTATGTTCGGGTCGAGAATCGGGTGGCTCCGGAGTATCTCGGTGCTTATTACGGAAGGTTGGAATTTTGAAGGTTTAAGAATTTTCTAAGTTTGGGTTGAAGTGGATTTTGAGGTTATCGATGTCTTTTTGGGATCCTGAGGCTGGGAATAGCTCCGTATGGTGATTCTGGTTTTGGGAGCGCGTCCAAATGTGGATTTGGAGGTCCGTAGGTCGTTTCGACGTCAATTGGTGAAAGTTGAAAATTGGATGAGTTTTGGGAAGTTTGACCGAGAGTGGACCTTTTGATATCGGAGTCGGATTCCGATTTTGGAAGTGGGAGTAGGTCTGTTATGTCAATTATGACTTGTGTGCAAAATTTGAGGTCAATTGGACATGATTTGATAGATTCCTTCATCGGATGTGGAAGTTAGAAGTTCAATACTTCATTACGCTTGAATTGATAAGCAATATGCACATTTGATGTTGTTTGATGTGATTTGAGGCCTCTAGCAAGTTGGTGTCATGTTATGGAACTAGTTGGTGTGGTCGGACGGGGTCCCCGGGGCCTCGTGTGTATTTTGGGATGGTTTCGGGTCATTTCTCATGTTCTGCTCCTACTGATGCTGGTTCTAGTGTCCTTCATCGCGAATGTGTGGAGGCTATCGCATTCGTGAAGAAGAATTTGTGGGCTAGAGGAGATTGCTCATTGCGAACACGACACAGAGGTCGCGAATGCGGAGAGGTGCCTGAGGAACCTACGCGAACGCGAAGAGGCAGTCGCGAATGCACTGAAAGAAAGGGAGGAGTTGGGCCTGAGGCCTCTTGGCCTACGCGAACGCGAGGCCTACCCTGCGAACGCGAAGCAGTGGGGACGGAAGGTTTCACGAACACGGGATGAGGAAAGCGAACTCCTTGCAGAGTTATTTGGTCCAGGGGTGTTTGGCCTTCGCGATCTCGCAGAGGAAGGAACTGGGAAATTGGGTTATATTTCCGAACTTATCCCATTTCTCTCACATTTTTCATTTGGTGGGGCGATTTTTCTTCAAGGGAAGATTTTCATCAAGCAATATAAGGTAAGTGATTCCCACTTATTACAAGTTAAATACTTGGTTTATATATGGATTTAAATATGGAAATTAGTAGAAATTTGAGATTTTGGTAGAGAACCTAAAATTGGTATTTTTGGATTTTAACCACGAAATATGACATGGAATTTGGGATAAGTTATATATTTGAGTTCGTGGTGTTATGGGTAAAGTTTATCTTTGAAAGTTTTCGGAATCCTGGCACGTGGGCTCGAGGGTTGATTTTATAAACTTTTCGAGCAGAGTTGGATATAAATATAAATTGATCAATTATGGGTATTAGACTATATTTTGACTGGTTTTTATGCTGTTTGAATAGTTTTGGATCGACGAGCTTTGATTTGAGGTTTTAGAGAGACTTTGGAGCCGGTTTTGGAACTTTGGAGCGAGGTAAGTCTCCTGTCTAAGCCTGTGAGGGGAAAACTACCCCTAGGTGATGTAATTGTTATATGTTACTTATTCCGGGGGCTACGTATGCACAAGGTGACGTTAGTCTGTGCGTAGTTAGATTCATTTAATGTCCGGGTAGACTTAGGTTCACACCATGCTAAAGTTGTACTACTTGAGTTGTCTCCTGCCTATTTAATTCCTTTATTTTACGTTGCGACTTGAGATGAGACCTGTGTAAAGTGATAGACTCGATATGGTAGAGATTCGACGGGCTTTATGATTAGCCATGAAATAATTGTACTCCACTTACGCTTTTCTCCCGCTTTACGTGTTTTCATCGAAAGGTTTCCCATAAAATTTATAGCTCACACGTCTATCCGTGAGTGGGGTCAAAGACCCGCTAAAGCTTCTTATTCTAATGGGATCAGGCCGTTCGCCTAGGCAGTATAATAGATACATCTCTGGTTCGTGTAGTTCGACCCTCGACAGTGTGCACATTATGATGGGATCGGGCCGTTCGCCTCGGCAGGATTATGTATCACACTCTCATGGGAGCGGACTGTTCAGCTCGGCAATATAATAGATGTATCTATGGTTCGTGTCGTTTGACCCTCGGCAATGCACATATTATGACGGGATCGGGCAGTATGCCTCGGCATTTCCATAAAATACTCTTGTGAAATCATGCGCAATAATTGGCAAGAAGCTAGCATATATGTGAGCTTGTTCCTGATTGAACTGTGACGACCTATCCGGTAAGGTCCATTATATATATATTCTCCGACTGAGGAAAGTAGTTACTAGCTTAGAGTTTGAGTCCTTGTTGGGAGGAGGACTCTGTACCACGTATTTATACTTGTTATTTCATTTATCTACTTTGACTCCCTGTTTACTTTTACTGTATCTGTCTTGTTGGACCACTAATATGTTTCGATGTCGACCCCTCGTCACTACTTCTCTGAGGTTAGGCTAGATGCTTACTGGGTACACAATGATTTACGTACTCATACTACACTTGCTGCACTTTTTGTGCAGGTTCATATATATCTGGTGGTCTTTAGGCGCAGAGGCGCGACTATTTCAGGGGCTTTACCGTGAGCTGCATCTCATGTTATAATCCGCAGCCTGCAGAGTCTCCATCAGAATTATTTATGTTTTTTTTTCCTGTCTAACTTGTATTTTAGATAGATGTTGTATTTTATTATATTTTACTAGTTGATGCTCGTGCACTCGTGACACTGGGTTTTTGGGGTTCTTATAGGTTGTTCACCACTGTAGTTCGTATAAATTCTATTTCACGCTGTTTCATTAATAAAATTTATGACTTTCAGGTACTTGAATGAGTAATTAAATTGACTAATCACTGTTGGGTTGATTGACGGCGGTGTTAGGCGCCATCACGACCTTTCTCATATTTAGGTCATGAATCTTAGTATCAGAGCATTAGGTTCAGTTAGGTCTCATGAGTCATGAGCAAGTCTAGTAGAATCTTGCGGATCGGTAAGGAGATGTCTGTACTTATCTTCGAGAAGCTACAGGACTATTAGAAGCACTTCCCTTCTTGATTTCCTCATCGGGCAGTTTGATTCCATTGAGGCTTGTGTCTATATTTCCTTCCTACTCAATCTTGTGTGATGTGGAGCGCTTGTTATCTATTGGGCGTCGAGTAGTTATGGTAGTACTGCCGATGTGGTGCAGGATGCTTTCCCTGCGTGTCCGAGCAGGCTATTATCGTCGCCTTGCGGAAGGATGTTCTGTCATTTCAACTCAGCGGCAGTATTTTTGATGGTTTTGGGGCTATGCACAGATTGCTATGATGTTCGCACGTTGTTATTGCACAGTGTTGGTGTAATAGAGAGGTGCTCGTTTATGTGTTAAGGCAGTGAATGGCTCAAAGGGGGAACTTCTCGGTGTATGATTTAGAGGTTAGCATTTAATTCCAGCAAAGGAAAGGCAATCGGACTATGGATGTCCAGGTTTCGGTTGAAAGGGTAATGAGACTTGGTATGGTCTTCTTTGATTTTTCCTTAGAGGCAAAGTGTTGTGAAATGGTGCTTGTGGGGCGGTTGTCAGAAATAGCGGTGTGCAACGATTCAAGATCGAATTAGTATTTCTGATATGATGGCTCGAGGAAGATGATCTTCCAGGATGCTTAGAGTTGGTAGAAATATATTAGCTCACGTGCTATAGAGATGGATTTTGATTTGATGCAGCATTTGGGTAATGGAGGATGAGGAAGGATACGTGGGAGGTATCTTACGGTGGTTGAATTACTTGCAGGTCAAGTATGAGGAGCGGAATTCGAGAAGTTGCTTGAAGGGAATGGTTTAACCGAAGTAAGGATGGGCAAATTTGCATATGGATTCTGTGGTAGGATGGCTGCATGACTTGAGAAAATGTAGGATGGTTTGGGAATCGTGATGGAAGGTGATTCGGTCTATGTATTTTATTTGGAATGATGGTTACTGTACAGAGAGAGATTGAATATGACAGAAAAGAGTTTTCTTGAAATGAAGAGAGGTGTGAAGATTTTATTATCGTTTCAGATGCCATATGACTCGAGTTTTGATAACATTGTTGAGCTCTCAGTTGACGTAGTTGGGGAAAGAACGGACTTATACAGCCAGTGGGCGAGCATGGGCTCAAAAGTGTTTACTAAACTCGTGGTAGTTGTACCTGGTGCAGCATCGTTGGAAGATATCGGTATGAAATTTCACGGGTGCGTTCCTGTGCACAGGATAACCATTGCCTGATGTTGATGAGGCTTCTACAAAGAATTTTACTTGTTACCTGGTGAGGGGTCGGATACAAGACTATGGCTAATCATTCATAATTTTTCATGAAAAGCTTAACAAATGATATTGAGGAATTTGGCGGGCTAGAGGTGCGAGATAATGGTAAATAGAAAGGAGGAATCGTTATGGGCTCTACATTATGTGATGGTAGTTTAAAGCTTAGTGGGAGAGCCACACCATCTACGATTGGATCGCTTGGTTGTTTACTTGTGTGTTTTCTGGCTATTGATGCGTTAGAGGATTATTTATGACTAGGAAAAAGAAACATCAGGGGTAATTGAGCAAAGAATTTGATGGACTTGTGCTAGATTAGGCTGTATCGATGCATGTTCAGGTTTTGGGAAGACTCGAAGCTTATGCTTTTGTGTATGTAATGTACAAGAAAAAGAGTTCAGCCGGTCGCTTCTTCGAGAGGGTGATCATGTGCTAGTAGTGCATTGGAGTTTGATCACATTTGGGACCAGGTTAGAGTTGGTGACTCTTGAAAACGGTCCTAGTGGATTTAATAATTTAAGTGTAGTATTTGAGGAAAGGAAGAAGTAGCTTCGGACTCGCGGAAGGTCTTGCAGAATGGGTGGACTAGTTGGAGATGCTATTGTGCGCGTAAGGAGGTATGAGATGAGTCGTGGGTATTGAGACGATGTGGTCTCGTGATTTGGGTCACTCGGGATGAGTGCGGATTGAGTTTGTTATATTGTGAACAGAGCTATCATATTCTAAGTTAGGTCAAGGGTAAATTGAAAGAAGTTGGGTTGGTTAGTAATGGCTGAATCACCATGATTATGGCAAGGATCAGTTCCTTCGTGGTGTGGAGTTATACATGTGAATTGTGGTTGTACGTGCGGGCTTAAAAGCCACCATAACCTGATTGAATTGGGAGGTAGTCAATTCGAATGGCTTGGTTGTGTAAACGGGTTTCAGAAGAGTCATGACGGTTTAGGTCACGACTTGAGGTTTGTACTTTCAGTGGTTTGGAAATTCAGTTGCGTGTTACATTGGTTCCTCTAAAATAAGCTAAATGAAAGGCTTTCCAGCCAGTGAAGTGTTTATTCTACTAGTAGTTCAGGAGTTATGATGAATTCTGGTATTCTCACGTAGCGGCATGATAGGTGCAGTGAGCGGCATGGGAACTAGAGGTTGAGGATCAAGGTTGTGGTTCAGTGTTGACAAGAATGTCACGAGCTCGAATGAGCAGTGGAGAATTCAGATGTTCAGAGTAAAATGGCAATTTCTTTAGTGTCACCTGAGAAAGACGTTCTGTGTAAGAGGATTTGTGTATTGATTTGCAGATTCTTAACTTGCTTTAATGAATTAGTGCGGTTGGTGGTATGGAGGTGCAGACTTTGCTACCTGGTGCGGAAGGTTGTGGGAGAGTACCCCCATGGGGAGAATTAAGTGTGACATGTTAGTCACTCGATTATTAAATATTGAAACCAAGTACGGGGCTTTTTGGTAATATTGTTAATGTGAGAGTCTATGCCTGGAAGGCGCTCTATTCTTTCGGTTGTGAACTGTGGGAGTTGTTCCGGATTTAGATGGCTTGATTATTTGCACGTGTGTTGTGGTTCCGTGTAGCTTGTGGTATTAGATAACTCTCAATATATAGGTCATTTATTGCACCTTAGCTGTGCTTGGGTTTTGTAGCGTATGGAGATATCCGTCTCCCCAAGATGGCATTTTCGCACATGGCGTTCTTGTGGTCGATATTCATTATTTCGTAGGTATAAGCATTATGGCTTGATGGCATTTCCTTATTTATTGTTATCTGTGGATCGGGTGGCACGTCGCCACGAGTGCATTATTTGGATCGGGTTGCACGCCGCAACGGTTTCATGTTTGGATTGGGTTGCATGCCGCAACAATGAGATGTTGAGTACGGTACCCTATATCTATTCTTGTGTATTTTGTTTCTCATTTTCTGAGAAGATTTCATAACATCTGTTTGACCTTATATATTGTTGCACGGGCTGGGTAATTCTTTCCCAGAGTTCGTTCCTTCTTATGTGTCATATTTGAGTTGTAGCTTGTCGGTGCATTAACGGCGTCATATGAGATCTAAGTTAGTGTTTGAGGTCGCTTATTGCCTGAACAGCTTGTACTAGGTGAGACAAGATTATTGGGCCTGAAATTTGTGCAATCAGATTTATATAAGGTACATTAAAGAGAGAATATGGTTATTCGGTTCAGAATGAGGCTATGGTCCTTGTCAGGAGGATGCAACTCCACGATTTGATTGATTCAGCAGGTGGTTATGAATTTCTACATATCCTCTCTGTCATAGCAGTATTCTGAGGATTTAAACCTGGCTTATTTGTATTATGAGGTGTATTGCGGGCATCAGATTTGTAAATTTCAACTATTGTGGTTGAGGGATGTTATTATGGGAAATCGACTTATGTGGTGCGTGGTGTGATTTTCGCATAGATGCATGATCATGTTTAGGTACAGTGTGTGGTTATTGGCACGACGTTTTTGTGTTAGAATCAGGACTTGTAAAGAAATTCGTAAGTTGGAATTTGGTTCTAGGGCTTGTTGACAAAATAAAAGAGAGGACCTTCAGTCCTAATCGAGCTAATATGCCCAACTGGGTTGTGATGGCATGGATAGGTGCACAAGGTGTTAAACAATAATTTTGGACAACTCTGGAGCAGTTCTTGGCACGTTCGAGGACGAACATATGTTTAAGTGGGAGAAAATATAACGACCAGATCAGTCGTTTTGAGCTATAGCGCGTCGTTCATCGTTTGAGGCCTTGAGTAGCTTCACTTAAGGTGTTATGACTTGTACGTGTGGACGGAATAGAATTTTGGGAAGTTCGGAGTGGATTTAAAAAGAAAATTCTAATTTTTGGAAGCTTTAAGTTGGAAGAATGAATTGAGGCATGAATTTTGAGTAAACGACCTCGGAATCGGGATTTGAAGGTTCCAATAGGTTCATATGATGATTTGGGACCTGGGCGTATTTTTTGGTCGAGAATCAGGTGGCTTGGGAGTATCTCGGTGCTTATTACATAAGGTTGGCATTTTGAACGTTTAAGAATTTCCTAAGTTTGGGTTGAAGTGAATTTTGATTTTATCAATGTTTGTTAGGGATTCCGAACCTGGGAATAGCTCTGTATGGTGATTCTGGTCTTGGGAACGCGTCTGGATGTGGATTTGGAGGTCCATAGGTCGTTTTGGTGTCAATTGGCGAAAGTTGGAAATTGGATGATTTTTGGGATGTTTGACCGAGAGTGGACCTTTTGATATTGGGGTCGGATTCCGAATCTGGAAGTGCGAGTAGGTCAGTTATGTCAATTATGACTTGCGTGCAAATTTTGAGGTCAATCGGACGTGATTTGATAGGTTTCGACATCGGATGTGGATGTTAGAAGTTCAATAGTTTATTAGGCTTGAATCGATAAGCAATTTATAGATTTGATTTTTTTTATGTGATTTGAGGCCTCCAGCAAGTTGGTGTCATGTTATGGAATTGGTTGGTCTAGTTGGATGGGGTCCTAGAGGCTTCGGGTGCGTATTAGGATGGTTTCGGTTCATTTTCCCGTGTTCTGCTGCTGCTGATGCTGGTTCTGGTGTCCTTCATCACGAACGTGTGGAGGCGATCGTGTTCGCACAAAAGGTTTTGTGGGCTAGAGGAGATTGCTCATTGCGAACGTGACACAGAAGCTGCAAACACGGAGAGGTGCCTGAGGAACCTATGCGAACGCGAAGGGGCAGTCACGAACGCGTAGAAAGAAAGGGAGGAGCTGGGCCTGAGGCCGTTTGGCCTACGCGAACGTGAGGCCTACCCTGCGAACGCGAAGCGGTGGGGACGGAAGGCTTCGCGAACGAGGCATGAGAAACGCGAACGCCTAGCAAAGATTTTTGGTCCAGGGTTGTTTGGCATGCGCTATCGGGCGGGTCATTCCGCAATCGAGTAGAGGAAGCAACTGGGCAGTAGGGTTATATTTCGGTGCTTAGCCTATTTCTGTCACATTTTTCATTTGGTTGGGTAATTTTTGAGAGCTTCAAGGGGAGACTTTCATCAAACAACATAAGGTAAGTGATTCCCACATATTACAAGTTAAATACTTGGTTTATATATAGATTTAAAAATGGAAATTAGTAGAAATTTGAGATTTTGGTAGAAAACCTAAAATTGGTATTTTTGGATTTTAACCACGTAATTTGACATGGAATTTGGGATAAGTTATATTTTTGAGTTCGTGGTGTTATGGGTAAAGCTAAGCTTATCTTTGAAAATTTTCGGAATCCGAGCATGTGGGCCCGAGGTTGATTTTATAGACTTTTCGACCGGAGTTGGAAATTAATATAAATTGATCAATTATAGGTATTATAATATATTTTGACTTGTTTGCATGTTATTTGAATAGTTTTGAATTGATGGGCTTTTCTATGAGGTGTTAGAGAGGCTTTGGAGCTAGTTTTGGAACTTCGGAGCAAGGTATGTCTCCTGTGTAACCCTGTGAGGGGGAAACTACCCCTAGGTGATGTAATTGTTATGTGTTACTTATTGCGGGGGCTACGTACCCACAAGGTGACGAGAGTCCATCCGTAGCTAGATTCATGTTATATCTGGGTAGACTTAGGTTCACACCATGCTATAGCTGTACTACTTGAGTTGTCTCCTGCCTATTTAATTCCTCTATTTTACATTGCGACTTTAGACGAGATTTGTGTAGAGTGATAGACCCGATATGTTAGAGATTCGACGGGTTTCATGATTAGCCGCGAAATAGTTGTACTCCCAATTTGAATTTCTCCGGCGTTATGTGTTTTCATCGAAAGGCTTCCCTTAAAATTTATAGCTCACATGTCTATCTGTGAGTGGGGTCAAAGACCCGTTAAAGCTTCTTACTTTAATGAAATCGGGTCGTTCGCCTCGGCAGCATAATAGATAAATCTATGGTTCGTGTCGTTTGACCCTCGGCAGTGCACATATTATGACGGGATCGGTCTGTACGCCTTGGCATTTCTATAAAATACCCTTGTGAAATTGTGCGTAATAATTGGCAAGAAGCCAGCATATCTTTGAGCTTGTTCCTGACTGAACGGTGACGACCTATTCGGTAAGGTGCATTATATATATACTCCGACTGAGGAAAGTAGTTACTAGCTGAGAGTTTGAGTCCTTGTTGAGAGGAGGACTCTGTACCACATATTTACACTTTTTTTTCATTTATCTACTCTGACTCCTTGTTTAATTTTATTGTATCTGTCTTGTTGGACTATTAGTAAGTGTCGATGTCAACCCCTCGTCACTACTTCTCTGGGGTTAGGCTAGATACTTACTGGGTACGCGTTGATTTACATACTCATACTACACTTGTTGCACTTTTTGTGCGAGTTCATATATATCCGGTGGTCTTTGTGCGCAGAGGCGTGGGTATTTCAAGGTGTTTACCGTGAGCTGCATCTCATGTTACAATCCGCAGCCTGTAGAGTCTCCATTAGAGTTATTTATGTTTTTGTTTTTCTTGTCTAACTTGTATTCCGAACAGATGTTGTATTTTATTATATTTTTCTAGCTGATGCTCATGCACTCGTGACACCGAATTTTGGGGTTGCTACGGGTTTTTCACCACTTTAGTTCGTGTAAATTCTACTTCACGCTAGTTCATTAATAAAAAATATGATTTTCAGGTACTAGAATAAGTAATTAAATTGAGTAATCACTGTTGGCTTGCCTGATGGCGGTGTTAGGTGCCATCACGGCCTTTTGCGGATTTGGGTTGTGAAATAGCATTTTTTCGCATAAGCGACAGATTTTTCCGCAAAAATGAAAATCGCTGGGCATATTAAAATAATGGGGGTTTGGTCCATTTTCCATTATTTGGTGTTTTGGAGCTCGGTAGAGACAATATTTCGGGGAGTTTTTCCACCACACTTTGAAAGATAATGTAATGACCTGACCGTTTATTTTGAGCATTCGCATTCTGTTTGGTGGTTTGAGGTCATGAGTACCTTCATATGATGTATTATGACATGCATGTATGGTCGGTTTGGGTTTTCGGGTGGTTCTTGATTTATTTGGAAGAATGATTCTCAATTTGGAAGCTTTAAGTTGTAAGAGTTATTGATCGGGGATTTGGAATAGCTTTGTTATGTCATTTGGAACTTGTGTGCAAAATTTGAGGTAATTCCGAGTTGTTTAGATGTGCTCAGCATAAGTTTAGAATTTGAAAATTTAAAATAGTTCATTAAGTTTAATTTGAGGATTTATTTGTGGTTTTGATGTTATTATGTGTTATTTGAGGCCTCGAGTAGATCTGTGTTGTGTTTTTGGACTTGTTGGTATGTTGGACGAGGTCTCGAGGGCCTCGAGTTAGTTTTGGGGCGACTTCGACTCGTTTTTTATCACTTTGAGTTAGCTGGTATTCTAGTGTGCTGTTATTCTTTGCTTTCGCGATCATAGTGTTGCCTTCGCATAGAAGGATTGGAGTCCCTGGTGTATCGCGATAAAGAAGTCGTGTTATTGAAGCATTGTGGTTAAACAGGGTATTGGCTAACGCGTTCGAGTGGGTTGCACCTCTTTCACGAAGGCCTGGATAGTGTGGACCTCTGCGTTCACGACGGAGCAGTCGTATTCGCAATTTTTTATTAAGACTGGAGGCAGCTTTGTGTATTGCAATCGCGAGGGTACAATCGCAAACGCGTAAGGTACTGCTGGGCAGTGCATATATCTTTCTATTCCGGACTTGGAACTCATTTTAGAATATTTTGAGATTGGGAGCTCAGATTTGCCCGAGTTTTGGGGCGATTTTCTCAACATGGATAGGGGTAAAGTGCTCTTGACTCGGTTTTGATTATTATTCATGATTCTATCTTTGATTTTTGGCATTTGAGTGATGAATCTAAAAGAGATATTACGGTTTTTGACAAAACTTTTCTAAAGTGAATAATTGGGTTTTGAACACGAATTCGGAGTCGGATTTGGATAAAACTAGTATGGTTGGACTCGTATTCGAATGAGTTACCAGAATTGTGAGTTTTTTCAGATTCCAGGGTGCGAGACCAGGTTGACGTTTTGATTGATTTTGAGTATTTGATTAAAGATTTGACATTTACCATTTGGGTTTGATTCATATGGCACTATTTGATGTTTTTGAGTTGCTTTTGGCTAGTACGAGCAGTTCGGAGGTTGATTCGTGCGGATGGCTCTTCTAGAGTATTGATTTGGCTTGCTTGAGGTAAGTATCTTACCAAACTTAGATGAGGCACTAGTTTCTTGAGTTATTTGTAATACCTACGCGCTATGGGCAACGCACATATATGGGGTTGATCCATGTGCGTGCACTAGGATATTATTCATGCTAGGGGTAATGCATAGGCCATGATATTCCTCGAATTAATTGATATGTTTCATGCTGTGATGTTTCTTATATTTTGTACACCTTCTTTGAGCTATTTGAACCATGTTTGAGGTTACATATAGATTAATCTCCTGACTAAACATGATAATTGCTATTTTTGTGATGTAATTGCATGATTTAAGTTGTGGCAACACACTTTAAACATGCATACACCTTAGCATGTCACATATATCAGTCCAGATGTATGAAATTTGATATTCATTGATCATGAACATGTATTCTTGCATATCTGCTTTTTGTGTGATATGGATTGGACCGGTAGCACGTTGCCACGCGGTGCGTTACGATTAAGAGCACGTGGACATGCCGTGCGAATTATGATTATGAGCATATAGCCATGCTGTGTGAATTATGATTATGAGAACGTGACCACATCGTGCAGTTGGTATTTATCACAGGTGAACACGCCGTGTAGGAATGTGATTATTGGCACGTGCGTTATCCATGCAGGATTGTGATTATTGGCATGTGAGTTGTGTAACACCTTGTACCTTAGTGTTTGGATGCATCATAGTAAAACCATTTTATTTGGAAGAGATTAAGGTCGTACATGAAGTTATAGATGTAAGACCCCGTAAGTTTATTGAATTTCAAAAACGTTATATATTGCCTTGATATAGTACTTTCTTTTAAGAGAAATATTCTTTTGTAAATATTGGATAAATATGATTATTAAAAGTTATTAGTATAATATTTTTTTGATGAGTTTTAGGTAAACACATGACATGAGGAAACTTTTAAATAATATTTTATGTATTATAAGAAAAGAAATTTCTTCCTCATAAAAGAAGTAATGTTTATATCCTTTGTAGAAATTATTTTCTCATAATAAAAGTTTATCTTTACCCATTTTGAGAATTAATAGTACAAAAATTTATATTCTTGAAATTTCGATGGAAAAATTATAATTTCATAACATATATTTTCTAGAAGCCATAATGTTTGTGTTATATTAGTATAGTTTAAATTTATAAAGCACTTATGATTTTCTTTAAATAGAAATGTGATGAGTTGATTATTAAATAATTTTAAAAATATGAGATAAGGACTTTCAATTCCCTATTTTATTACCATACACGAATTTGTTAGTTATTTACACTTGCCATGGATGAGAAAGGATTAACGAGAATAGGGAATCTAATTTGTTGTTCTAAGTAGGTCCCACCTAATAAATGGACATTCTTATCAATGGTTTAGAAAAGGAAAAGATACTTGGTAAAGGTGCCATATACGTGTATGTTTATTAGTATCACTTCATATGACTCATCCACTCTAAAGGGTTATTAAATTAGGTGGAAAGAACGTACATGTACTTTATACTACTACTAAGACAAAATAACGTACAAATGCTAGGAAGTGGAAATAATTTGAAAGTGAGAATCTTCTTTAACTAGTAAATTTTTCTTTAGAAAGTATATGTTGTAATGAACCAAAAATGGCAACAACGAAGGCATCCTTGTTGTTTAAGAAGTAAAATTATCTACCGGTGTAACTAGTTAAAGGATTTGAATTTTTTCATTTATTGAGATTACGTGTGAAGAAGGCCACGTTCTTCGCTTTCGATAAAGCTGTCACTATAGATATTCCAAGGCTAATCCTTCTTTCTTTTGGCATTATTCAAGTAACGATTACGTTAACGTAATGTTATTTCATAAATGATTCTAGTAGTTAAGAATGTCTACGTTACTCATTCTTGTAAAGTGATATTCAAAGTATGCCTAAGTATGTTCCTAACTCTCTATTGAGGCATTCAATAAAGATGATAATGTTCATAGTGTAGTATTATATGCATCATCAATTTACCACCGAACTACAGCCGGTCGGGCAGTCATGCATATACCATCGAGCTACGGCCGGTTGGGCAGTTACACATTTACTACCGCGCTACGGCCGGTCGAGCAGTCATGCATTTACTACCGCGCTACGGCCGGTCGGGCAGTTACCACTAATCAGTCGTGTAGTTAACGTCGCGAGAATGATGTAATCGGAACTATTATATTGTAGTTTTATTTATATATAAGAGATTGGATTTATTCTATATGATATGGCCCTCAACGGCAAGTCAGAGGTTACAGGTTGACTCTTATCCCTCCCAGTGATATTATCTTATTATTATGTTTCATTTCTGCCTTACATACTCGGTACATTCTTCGTACTGACATCCCTTTGCCTGAGGGCGTGTGCTTCATGCCACGCAAGTGTAAGTAGACAAGTCGAGGACCCACAACTGTAGGCTGCCTCTAGATATCAGGTTTTTGTTGGTGAGCTCCACTTCTTCTTGGAGTATTGCTGAGTCACGTTTTGTATATGTTATTTTGTTTTATGATGATGTCGAGAGCCCTGTCCCGACATATATTATGGTCATGTTTTCTTAGAGGTTTTGCAGAAAGTGTCCTGTGTATAGTTTCATGTATGACATGTCAACGGCCTTGTCATCCCTTATGTATCTATATAAATATTTTTTGAATTAGTTATGTGAGTTAAGTTCTAATATTGTTACTTATATATATAGATGTGGCCTATCGTGGCCCATGACGAGTCTTATAGTAAAGACGGATAAGGTACGTGGCACTTGGTTGAGTAGGCATCGGGTGCCAGTCGTGGCCCTCCGGTTTGGGTCGTGACAAACTTTGTATCAGACCGGATTTGTCCTAGGGTTGTCTTCAAGCTGTGTCTAGTAGAGTCTTGTTTATAAATGTGTTTTTCACCATATTGTATAAACAGAAAACTACAGGGCATTTAGGGACCGGTTACCTTTCCTTCTTGATATTAGATCGTGCAATAGAGCAGAGTCATAGGGAATAAAGACCTTCACCTTTAACGTGTTTTATATATACAGCGATTCCTATGACCAGGAAAGCTACAACTAGTCAGAAGGGTAAAGCAGTGGCAGATAAGGGCATGAGTGTGACACCCTCGCATGGTTCTCCAATTTTGCCAGCACCCGAGAAGTTAAGGAGGAACCCTGTACCTCCACCTGTTGCTCATGATGAGGATATGGATATGCAGAGTGCAGTACGATTGTTGACTAGATTGGTAGCCACTCAGGCTCAGCGCCAGGTAGGTACAGGTGTTGGTTACATTGACAAGGCTATTAGCGCGAGAGTTCGAGACTTCATCAACCTGGACCCTCCAGGATGAGGACCTGCAAAACTTTATTGATAGGATGCAGAGGACTTTGAGGGGGATGCATGCATCAGACTCTAAGTCAGTAGAGTTGGCCTCTTACCGATTGGGGGATGTTGCGGTTCAGTGATATGAAACTTGGGAATTGTCTAGAGGGACAAATGCACCTCAAGCGGTGTGGGAAAGTTTCTCAGAAGCTTTCTTGCATCATTACTTGCTGGCAAAGATTCGTCAGGCAAGGGTAGACAGGTTCTTGGCTCTTAAACAAGGGAATATGAGTGTGCGGGAGTATAGTATCCAGTTTGATTCTTTGGCGAGGTATGCCCCCTCGATTGTGGCTGAGATGAGTGACCGAGTGCATTGGTTTGTGGTAGGACTTGGGGCACACCTGATTAATGAGTGTTCCACGACCACTCTGCTTCATAGTATGGATATTTCCCGCATCCAGACTTATCCACAAAATTTGGAGGATCAGAAAAGGCAGCAATACGAGTATCGTGATGAGGGTCAGAGTAAGAGGGCTAGGTCTGCTAGACAACTTGAGGATTTTTGGGGCGATCCTATGCCACCATATTCTGTTGAAAGTGTTCGACAATTGCAAAGGTCGTGTCTGTTTATTCTGAATCAGGTCAGGGCTCGAGAACTACAGGTTTTCAAAATCGGAGGGATTCAACACAGATGAGGGCACTTCCTCCGTGGTGCAGTCAATGCGGTAGAGCTCATTCGGGACATTGTTGTCAGGGATCTAATGTATGTTATACCTATGGATACCCTAGTCATTACATGAGGGATTTTTCTATGAAGGACAGACGCGGGGTGGTTCAGCCCCACCGGATCTATAACAATCTCCTCCTCTTCAGTACACCCTCTAGAGCGAGGCCCTCACGCATCAACTGGTAGAGGTATAGGCAGGGGCGGAGCATCTAGCTCCGGCGGTAGTCAGAACCACATGTATGCTTTGGCAGGTCATCAGGACCTAGAGGCTACACCAGATGAGGTGTCAGGTACAGTGACTATGGGTAATGTTCGATCTTATTAACGCAAATTGCCCAGTTAACATGATTAATATAAGAGTGAGTTGACATTATGTATGAAGGGTTGAGGGAAACCAAGGCTAGCTTGAAAGCAAAGTAAGAACCCAAGGATAGAGGACTAAGGGTGGAGAGGGGAGTAACCTACGATATTAAGAAGTTGGAACTCTTATAGCTCTAATGCGCAAGGAGGAAACAACAGGTAGTACACTACATTTTGGGAAAGTTAGTATAGTGGAATAGAAAGTTATGAACCCAGTTATTAAGATTACGATCAGTAGGTGCCAGCGCCTAGAAGATAGATTAACAGACTCATCGGTGACGAATGAATTAGGAAGTAGTTTTAAGGAGGGACGATGTCCTAACCCCGTGAGATCCCGATATTTGTTTCATTGGAGTATAGCTCACAGAGGTATGTACATTTATAATTGATGAGTATGTCATGTACATCTTCCAAGTTTAAACAATTGAGGATGAATGTCCTGAGGAGTTGGGGGGG
>MCJB01048318.1:0-41681 GCA_002018475.1 Nicotiana obtusifolia | reverse complement strand
GGGGAGGGGTCCTAAGTTTTTTAGCCTAAAGGATCACCCCGTGCAACATAAATAATACTTCGCAACTCCCTTAAGTATAAGGGTTGCTCATATTATTCATCGGGAACAGACTGTCATCTCCTGCGACCCAATTACTATCTTAAAGTTGTTTACTTAAAAGAGTTCTAGTTCAATTCTAAACTGTGTCCTATAAGTGCTTTGCCCGCCCCATGCCTATGGTCTATGGGGATTTTGGAGCTACTATTTTGGTGGTTCTAGACTTCTCTTAGGCTTCTCAAAATGAGAAAACTAAGCATGCAATCAAAACAAATAGGACTTCACATAACAATACAAAATGGATCAAGTTCACCTCCTCATATAGACTCATATGCACGCAATTAAGCAAACAATTATTACTTATATGACTGGGTTCAAAATTAGGTATACGGGCAACTATAATAGGCAGACTTAGAATTGTAATGTTTTAAGTAGTTTAAACCTTATAGGTATGGTTTCTATGTCATTAAGCAATTCGACAGTTGAGGCAAAGTCCTATAGGAAGGATTTCTAGATGACTAGTTTTGACGAAGAAGTTGTTTTAACACAATTTTATAAGAAAATCCTATAGTCATGCTTTCTAGGTAAGTAATAGCATCCTATAGACATAATCTCTAAACAATTCTCTCTGGCAGTGGAGTCATTGAGAGCGCAAATTTATTTATTTGTCCCTATAGACATGCTTTCTAGGCGGGCTATGTAATAAAAGGAGAATAGCGGCAATGGTAGCTTTGATTACTTGAGTTGAGATCCTATAGACATGGTGTCTAGGTGAGTCACATAATTGAAAGAAATACCAAAGCATACATTTTCAGTTATTTGTATTGACCTTATATAGGCATAATATCCAGGTGCAACAAATCCAATTTCGATCCTATAGGTGTGCTGTCTAACATTGCAAGTCAAGACATTAAATTAGCCCTAAGTCATGTCTTCTAAGAGGATATCATGTTGCACCGATAATTTCCAAAAGAATGAGGTATAGCAAACAAACAAAATAGCTAGAATCCTATAGGCATATTTTCTACCCGTTCACGCAAGAAATAAAATATCCTGGCCCCCATTTTCACTAATTCCCAATGGTTTACTATTACAAGTTATTACATGCCCAAAAATGAAATAATACAAACTCAAAGACGACAAATTACACAAATACAAGCTCGATAAAGCAGTTATAGGACCAATACAAAAGTAACCCAGGGGTGCTCCTGGACCTTCAATAATCTTACTCTTTGCACAACAACAGACCAAATCCCAGGCTCATAAGGGCAATAGAGTAAGCCTGAATCCAACGCTTTGGTCCAACAACATATATGGCCCAACACCAAACCCAAACGAATGCCTTACCCAACTGAATGCTAAACTTAAACACATAGATGGCAAACTACATACTGAAATAATTAAGCTGCCTTTGAAGTCCACACAATTAGTTCCTAATGTTGTAGCTAACAACATATTTTAACCAAAGGCCCATAGACAATATTACACGAAGTTTGAAAGTTCACAGGGCATACATAAGGTGGGTTCATACTATGTTTCAGAAATAAATTAAAAAATGACAGGATTGAACATCTCAAGCTAGCAAATTACTCCAAATAGAGTTTCAAACCATAGCATGATCCAGAATTAGCCTAAAGGAGTTTAGACAACTAATCATGAGAAATAGACAAGAACAAGTGGATGTCAGCTTTCACATGATGGTTTTAACATGAGAGCCTAATGAGAATGTGGTTACAAACAGCATTACAACAGGCTGGTGGGCATCATTTGGCAAACATATCACTTAGCTGAACATGAGACTTAATATGCTGAGTATTGGTCATAACACAGAGATTCAAAATCTAAAAAACTCATGGTAGGTAAAAACATATCAACTCTAGGCTAACAAGATAGGCAGACATCATGACTTATGCTAGTTGACTATACATAAGAGAAGAAGGTAAGTATATTGGGACTCATCTAGAAGTCTTAGGCAATACTAAAATACAGGTTGAACAAGTCGGGGAGCACAACATTAGAGTTTACAAATAGCAGAGAAACATGTTTGGCTGAACATTAAGACAATATTGTCACATGAGATTCACATGGTCATGGATCAATTTGTAGGGAAATGGTAGATTATACATAAAAGATTCAGCAGAAAGAAGTGCATTCAAGAAAATTCTGGGCATGTATTAATTCCCTATGAGTTTCAGTACAAGAATTCATAGATAATTATGAGAAAGCACTCAGAGCATACATAAACATGATAGTCTAAACAAGCTTAAAGCCAGAAGTTTTCCAAATTTAATACACAAGATGAACATATAAAAATTATACAGATTCTGATAAAAATGCAGTCACATAAGAATGTCAAGGCAAGGACGACACAATGTCATATTGGTTCACAAAAGTTCAAGTAACATAGATGTATAGAAGCATGAAGACAAGCAGGGGAGAATAGAATTGCAAGGGTCTAAGTACTTACCAGTTTCCAGAATTAATGAGCAAATAAAGGAGAAAACTAAGCGCTAGGAACAACTCGATTATCAGTAGCAAATAGAGAACAACATGACCCCAAACCTAGTGCGTCAGAGTTCACAAGAGCTTTAAACGAGACCCGAGCAGTGCTCGTACTCGGAAGGTTGATAAAGCAATTTCCGGTGGCCTTGACTTTTAGCCGGCCAAGAACCACTAGTTTAAGAATAATAGAGCGAGTAAGTGAGGGAGTAGAAGTGATTAAAGTCCGTTTTAGGGGAATTGGGGGAGGGCTTTATATACTGTTCTATTTGCCTGGTACATGAAAGGAAAATACCAAATTGGGCTGGAATTTAAAACAAATAAAATTAAGGAAAAATAAAATAATAAAATAACTAAATAAATATTAAAAAACTATTTATGCAATTTATTATTTTCAAAATAATAGCTGAAGATTGTAAAAACATAAACATGCTATTTTGACCCAAATAATATAGTAAATGCAATTAATTGTAGAGTATAGGCTATTATTGTAAATATTTTAAATAATAATAAAAATACAAATATAATCATATAAAATGGAGTAAAACATTATTGAATATGAAAATGGGTAAAAATAATTAATTTAGATGATTAAAGAACTCAAAATAACTTGAAAGAGTAATTAGTAAGTATTTGACAAATTAGAAAAATGCGAGAAATCAAATTTAAAACTTTACAAATTACAGAAATCACCTGTATGACCTCTATAAGTTGGGTAATGATGCAAAATAATATTTGAAAGTATATGGAATACTTTTATAAAAATATGAGAGAAAAATTGAGTAACAATAGCTGCCATTCTTTACCCAAGAATGATGAAAGAATTATCAGGTAAAAATAATAATAACCAATTTTGTCCAAATGAACGTGGATGGGGGTATGAGGTGCTTAAAATATGGGGGCCGAACCCTGGTTCTTAAGTTGCCTACATATCCCTGGTATTACGAGAATCACGCCATGTGTAGTTGTGGATCAACGACGGACGAGACCGATGGAGTCGTTATGAAAAGGTCGTATGCTTCGAAGAATGATTTTCTATGGGCAGGGTAGTGTCACGGACAATTGATATTTCAGGTGGAGGGTATGAATGCGGGACAAAATGTTATGGATGCACAACACGAACTTCTGAGCGGTTACGGGAGAAAGAATAATCATTTGCTAGTTATTTGTTATCTTGGGGAGAATCAAAAGATGTGAACGTTTGAATGGAAATCGGAGTGAGAATTGCTCTTGTTTGTAGAACGGTTACCTCCCGAGTTACTTGCAAAACTTAAAACACGATGCTCGTGAATATATAGTTATTGCGAAAATTTAAACATGAAGCAAATCCCCTTCGGACCATGAGAATTGTCTTTCAGACGATGAGGATGATGTCCTTAGACCATGATGTCCTGGGCAATGAGGCATATGATAAAGGATTCGCAGGCCATGAAATGATATCCTCAGGCCATGAGGATGGTGCCTCTAGACTATGGCACCTTTAAATAATGATATGCAGTTTTGAGAGATCATTAGGCCATGGAATTGTGTCTTTAAGCTATCAGGATGATGCCTTCAAACTATGACGCCTTCGTACAATGTGGTGATGTTTCAGCCTATGAAATACAAAGATGCGGCGATATTGATTGTTTGATATAAGGAATAGGTAATGCTTTAGTCATATGCGAGAACGAGACGAGGCAATGCTTAATCTTGTATGAGATGAGGGCAGTGCTTAGCCCTATGCAAGTGAAGGCGATGCTTAGCCTTATACAATGATGGAGGCAGTGCTTAGCCTCATGCGATGTAATGAAGGTAGTACTTATCCCTATGCAGAGAAAGGCAGTGTTAATCCTTATACAGTAATGGGGGCAGTGCTTAGCCTCATGCAATGAAATGAGGGCAATGTTTAGCCCTATGCAAAGAATGGTAGTGTTTAGCCTTATGCAGTAATGGAGATAGTGCTTAGCCTCATGAAATGAAATGAGTGCAATGCTTAGCCCTATGCAGAGAATGGCAGTGTTTAGCCTTATGCAGTAATGGAGACAGTGCTTAGCCTTATGCAATGAAATGAGGGTAATGCTTAGCCCTATGCAAAGAAAGGCAGCATTTAGCCTTATCCAGTGATTGAGGCAGTGCTTAGCCTCATGCAATGTAATGAGGGTAGTGCTTAGCCCTATTCAGCGAAAGCAATGATTAAATGTGAGGAAGGAAAGTGATTCTTAGCTTGAAGCATTTGGGCTTGGCAACATCCATCTATGTGAAGATAGCGGTCTTGTTGTATATACTTTGCAAATATGCTTGTCAATGTTATGTCTGTTATGCCTGCATCCAAAGAAAAGTTTTAAGTTTGGGGGAAGGTTGGTTCATGCTTTCAATTCCTCATTTCGCCCTTGCTCTTGTCTTGATGCCTTGTTCGAGTCACCCTGGGCAACATATGGCGAATACAAAAGGATGTTTTCAAAAATATGCATTTGCGATAAATTATCCTTAAGAAATGTAGTTGTTTAAATGATAATGCAAAAAAATAATAATTTGGTCGAATCATAGGCTATGACATGCTTTGAGACATTGCGACATCCTTATCTTGGAATTTCGAGGACTCTCTTAAAATTCTACCCCAGTTTGACGTATACTTTCGGTGATACTCTTTTAGCGATCCTTGACGTAATGAGATTAATGAAATTCGAAATCTTTCCCCAGTTTCTAAACATAGAGGGGAATGAAGACTTTATTATAAGACCAAACCCAACAAGGCTGCTTACGTATCCCCTCTTAAACGGGAATCAGGTCAAGTGTAGTTCATGTTACATCAAAAGAAAGTGCAAATACAATCTCAAACGTAATATCTCTTGACGACGTCCAAATTGATAGGTTTTGGCCATATTTCTTCATCCATCTCTACAAGTATGAGTGCTCCTCCTGTTAGTATTCGATGAACCATGTAAGGCCCTTGCTAGTTAGGTGAGAACTTTCCTTTTGCTACATCTTGATGTGGAAAGATCCACTTCAGCACCAATTGCCCTGGTATGAATTGCCTTGGTCTAACCTTCTTGTTGAAAGCCCTTGCCATTATGTTCTAGTAGAGTTGACCGTGACACACCGCGTTCATCCTTTTACCGTCAATGAGAGCCAATTGATCGTATTGGCTATGTATCCATTCTGCATCGCTAAGCTCGGCCGTATGATCCTAAGGAAAGGAATTTCTATCTTGGTGGGTATAACGACTTCAGTTGCGTAGACCAGTAAGTAGGGAGTGGTCCCAGTTGACATGCAGACCATGGTGCGGTATCCAAGCAGAGCAAACGGTATCTTCTTGTACCACTACTTGTCATTGTCCACCATTTTCCTCAATATCTTCTTAATGTTCTTGTTGGCAGCTTTCTACGGCTCCATTCATTTGTGGCCTACATGTTGTAGAATTCCAGTGCTTGATTTTGAATGTTTTGCATATGGCTTTCATTAGATCACTGTTGAGGCAGCATTGTCGGTAATGATTGATTTACGCACCCTGAATCGGCAAACAATACGATCCCGGACCAAATCTGCTACGACCTTCTTAGTCATAGCTTTGTAGGAGGTGGCTTCGACCTATTTTGTGAAATAGTCTATAGCCACCACGATAGATCTATGTTCATTGGAAGCAGCGGGCTCGATTGGTCCAATGACATCCATGCCCGAAGCCGAAAAAGGCCAAGGTGAGCTTGTCACATTGAGTTCACTGGGTGGTACTCGTATCATATTAGCATACACCTAACACTGGTGACAGTTCTGTACATATTTGATGCAGTCAGTATCCATGGTCATCCAGAAATATCCTGCCCTTAATATCTTTTTGGCTAGAACAAACCCATTCATGTGAGGTCCGCAGGTTCCGGCATGTATCTCTTCGAGAAACCTAGATGCTTCCTTAGCATCAACATATCTTACCAGTCCCAAGTTGGGAGTCCTTCTATATAGAATTCTTCCACTATAAAAGATGTGGTTAGCTAACCTCCGAAGTGTGCGCTTCTGGGTGTGTGTGGCATCTTCCGAGTATTCTCCTTTCTCTAAATATTCCTTGATATCGTGAAACCATGTATAGAACTCTTCTTCGACATGAACATAGTAAGTAGGCTGTTTACGGATTCCTATTGGAATGGGATCAATATAGTTCTTATTTGGTTGTTGTATCATGGAAGACAGGGTGGCTAGTGCATCTGTGAACTCATTTTGGAATATAGGAACATGCTTGAACTCTATCTTTGAGAAAATTTTGATCAAGTCCTATACATAGTGTAAGTATGGAAATATTTTGGTATTCTTGGTAGCCCATTTTCTGAGCACCTGATGTATCAGCAAGTCTGAATCTCTAATTACCAGCAATTCCTGGATGTTCATCTCGATGGCCAATCTAAGTCCCAGAATGCAGGGCTCGTATTCTTCCATATTATTGGTGTAGGGGAGCTTGATCTTTGCCGATACCGGATAATGTTGAGCGGTTTCTGATACTAGGATAGCCCCAATACCCACTCCTTTGAAGTTTGCGGCTTCGTCGAAGAACATCCTCCAACCATCATATGCCTCGGCGATATCCTCTCCTATGAAAGATACTTCCTCATCGGGAAAATGTCTTCAATGGTTTGTATTCTCCACCCAGAGGATTCTCTGCCAGGTGATCGGCCAATGCTTGCCCCTTGACTGCCTTCTGAGTCACATAGACGATGTCAGATTCACTTAGTAATATCTGCAGTTTTCTAGCTTGCCCGTAGGCATAGGCTTCAGAAAAATGTACTTTAGCGGATCCATCCTTGATATGAGGTATGTGGTGTATTGCGCAAAAATAATGCCTCAATTTCTAGGCTATCCATGTCATAGAGCAATAGGTACGCTCCAACAAAGAATACCGAGCTTCGTAAGGCATGAACTTCTTACTTAGATAGTATATTGCTTGCTCTTTCCTTCCGGTCTCATCATGTTGTCCCAAGATGCATCCAAATGCTCCATCTAACACGGACATGTATAGCAGTAAAGGTCTTACGGGCTCCTGTGGGACCAACATAGGAGGTTTGGATAGGCACTCCTTCATCTTGTCGAAAGCCTTTTGACATTCCCCAGTGCAACTCGTTGCAGCATCCTTCCTCAGCATCTTGAAGAGTGGTTCACATATTATCGTCGACTGTGCTATAAAATAGCTGATATAGTTGACGGCCCGAGATACTCATTACGTCATTTTTGCTCCTTGGTAGCAGCAGATCCTGGATGGCTTTGCTCCTTAATGGGTCTAACTCAATGCCGCGGCGACAGACGATGAAACCTAGCAGCTTCCGAGGGACTCCGAAAGTAGATTTTGCAGGATTCAACTTCAAATTGTACTTTCGTAGTCGATCAAAAAACTTTCTCAGGTATGCTATGTGATTTGGGATTTTCTTCGACTTGATGATGACATCATCCACATACACTTCTATTTACTTGTGTATCATATCATGAAACAGAGTGGTCGTGGCCCTCATGTAGGTTGCCCTGACATTCTTCAAACCAAACGGCATCATCTTGTAGCAGTATACTCCCTATGGTGTAATGAAGGCTGTCTTTTCTGCATCCTTTTGGTCCATCCAGATGTGGTGGTGCCCTATGAAGCAATCAACAAAGGATTGGATTTCATTCTTGGCACAGTTATCGATCAATATGTGTATGTTGGGTAGGGGGAAATCATCCTTGAGACTTGCTCTGTTCAGTTCTCGATAATCGATGCACACCCTGATCTTCCCGTCTTTCTTGGGAACCGACACAATATTGGCTAACCTGATTAGATACTCGACCACTCGAAGGACCTTGGCTTTGATATGCTTGGTAACTTCCTCCTTTATCTTCAAACTCATGTCTGGCTTGAACTTTCTGAGTTTCTGCTTTACTAGTAGACACATAGGTTGGTAGTAGCTTGTGGGCTACTATGGATGTGCTCAACCCTGTCATGTCGTCACAGGACCATGCAAAAATGTCCTCATATTCCTTCAAAAATCTTATACACTTTTCCCTGTCTGGCGGTGATAGGTGAATGCTAATGCGAGTTTCTTTGATTGTTTCAAAATCTCCTAAATTAACTGCCTCAGTTTCTTCCAGATTGGACTTTGGTTTATTCTCGAAGTCCTCTGTTTCCTTGACAATTTCCTTGGGTATTACATCATTTTCCAAATCTTGTGAATCACTCCCATTGTGTTGCGTTATCTCATTACATGTCACAGTTGTAGATTCAATAGGATAGGTAATTATTCTGCTGAAAATAACGTAGAATGATAATAATATAAATAAACAAAAAGCAATGGTGCGTTATTTGAAACTTAAAACTAACAAAATACGACTCGATGTCTCGAGTAATTATTTCAAAACAAAATACTGAAATGTCTTAAATGCCAGAAAACAAATTTTAAAGGAAATCGTGCTAGTTCTGCAAAAGCTACCCAAGTGCTCGGCGAGCCGAGGATGGTGTAGCAGTCCAGTTCCTTAGAACAGCTCCATCTCCCACTGTCTGGATGGTGAGGTCTTCCTCCTCCTTCTCCTCCAAGATTGCACCGCAGTCCATATCTTTCTCATTCAAAAATAGGTTCCTCATGCCAGCTAGGATCTCATCCTCCTCAGAAGCCCAAATCATATTGGCCTGGCGAAATGTTTGGTGCTGCGGTGGTATGGGTTGAGACAATGGGTAGGGAAAATCCTGCCATGATGGTGACTAATCATTATATTCTTGTACAGTGTAATCATACCCGAGACCAAAGGTTATGCCCTGAGTACGTGGTCGTATTGGCTCTGTTATCCCTTGAAGCTTAGGAGCAAGACCCTTGCCTGGTCTGTACCCTAACCATAACAACATGCTCAGCACCTTGTTGCTCCACCATTGTCCTTTCTCGACTGTATTCACCCAATCAATGTTGTAGAATATTTCTCCTTCCAAACTCTTTTTGTTCTCGACTGCTGGTACGGTCTGGTTAGTATAGATAGGATTTCTTTCATCCCTATGGATAACTACCTCCTGATGATTCCACTCAAACCTCACAGCTTGATACAGGGTAGAGGCAACTGCCCCAACCATGTGTATCCATGGTCGTCCCAACAACAGATTATAAAGAGCAGAGATGTCCAGCACCTGGAACTAGACATCGAATATGGTCGGGCCTATCTTCAAATCCAGGTTAATTTCTCCAATAGTTGCTATTTGGGACCCATTGTTGCTTTCATGTTCATGCTTCCCCGTCCGTATCTCCGGTATACCATGCCCAGTCTTTTCAAAGTAGTCAAAGGGCATATATTCAGACTTGAACCTCCGTCGATCAAAACTCGAGCAATGAACTTATCTTCATATTGCACAGTGATGTGCAATGCTTTGTTGTGACTCAACCCTTGGGGCATCAACTCATCTTCATGGAAAGTGATCTTGTGACTTTCCAGCACATGTCTCACCATATTTGCCATCTCTCGACTAGTGATGCCAACAGGTACATAGGATTCACTTAGTCAAGCATTCTTGTGCGCATCCGAGTTTTGTAAAAATGAAAAGATGGATATCTGAGCCGGAGTTTTGTTTAGGTCATCAACAACAGAGTACTCCCTCGACTGTACCTTCCTCCAAAGATCGTCAGCACCTGTTTCCATAATGGGTAGTTTTGGTGCGGTCTCCTTACCTGTTCCCCTAAGATTTTCTAGTGTGTAGACCTTGCCTGTTCTAGTCATTCCCTGGGCGGAACCCATCTCTTCCATCTTGGCTTTTCCTTTCCTTCTTGCTTCTGCTACATAATCCCATGGAATAGTGTTAGGTTTGTAGGATGGCGATGCAGCTACTATCATAGTGAATAGCAGCCTGGGTGTAGCTACCTCAACCTCGAACAACGCCTTGGTTTGCATCACAATTGGTGAGAGTGTGATAGGAGAATTCTTAGAAGTGTCTCCTTTTCGGATAAGACCGCTGGATTCTTCCTGGTCCCATTCTTTATCAGTCTCGATCACATTAACTCCTTCGCCCCTGTGATCAGGAAGGGGGTTATTGCGGATGTTCAGTGCAGATTCTTTTGCCTGTATAACCTTGGTGTCAATCAATGTTTGGATCTTGTCTTTCAACATGCGAAATTCCTCGATAGTGTGTCCACTCATGCCTGAGTGATAGGCACAAGTTCTGTTGGGGTTGACCCACTAAGAAGGTTTTTCAATAGCAGCTGCAGGAATGGGATTGACATAACCGGCAACCTTCTATCTCTCGTACAATTGGGCTATGGATTCTGTGACAGGTGTGTATTGTCTGTGGTCGAAGATTAGTCGGGGTTTTTGATAATTCTGACGGGCAGGTGGGGGTAAATGGTAGTATATTGGCTGGGTATTGTAGGTGTGGTAGTTAGTGGTAGGGTAATGGTACTTTGGGGGGTGAAGGCCGATAAGCTGGTGGAGGTGATTGATAGGTGAGGGGAGACATTGAACCTTCGTCTACCATCGCGGCACCCACTTCCTTCTTTTTTGAAATGCCTCCAGACTGTAAGGCTTTATTGGTAGCTTGCAGTGCTTCGAAGTTAGTAGCTATACCTTCTTGATGCCCTACTCCTATTCTTTCTCCTAACTTGATGATTTCGGAGAACTTATGATTTTCTATGACCATCAATCTCTTATAATACTGTGGATCCTGAGCTCTGACAAAACATTTATTTATTTGTTCCTCTTCTAGTGGCAACCTCACCTTGGTGGCCTCTGATCTCCAGGCGGGCCACTTCTTAGGGTTCTGACTGATGTACCAGGATAAAGCGTCTCCAGTGACACTTCGCATGAACAGTCTCATACGGATTTGCTCGTTCTTGCTTACTCCCACGAGTTTATCACAGTAAGTCCTCAAATGCACCTTGGGGCCATTGGTGCCATCAAACATTTAAAACTTTGGAGGTTTGTAATCCTCCAGTAGCTCCACATCTGGTTGGATACATAAATATTCATAATTCAAACCTTCAACACCTTTCCTCCCTCGGTGCTCTAGACCCTTCCAGACAACTTCTTTAATTCTTCAGCCATGTTCCAGATGAGCAAGTCCTTCTCTGTTGGTTTGCGTGGGTATAGTGTTTACTGCAGGGTGTGTGGTAAAGTTTTCCTGTATATGGGATTTCTTTGGTGTGTTCCAGGGACTTGAGTGTATGGATGATCATTGATTGAGGTTTAGGGTGGATCAGGGGTAGGTTGTGTCATATTCTGAGGGGTGTAGTATGTGGCAGTTTGTGGGTATTAGGTCGTATGGTGTTACTGAGGAGTTTTTAATGGTGGTGGGTTGAGGTTTTGCGCAGGTGCGGGGTTGTGGTATTGATTTGTTGTGGGAGGAGCTTTTGTAGCTAGGGTGGTGGATTCTGGGGTTATGGGTTTTGGGGTGGTGTCTGGTTTTAAGTGGTAGCATTCTGATGATTGATGTCGAGGACTTTCAAAGCAAGGGAGAGGTTGGCGAGATTGAGGACCTACTTGAGTTTGCCATGTAATTTCAAAATCTTCTACTCTAGCCGCAGAACTAATTCATTTTGTCCTGGTGTACTTCTTCATTTGAAGTCTCTACATTTTCTGCTATAGGAGCATTGTCTTTTTGGTTGCCACTCAAATCGTCCATCTTTCCTTTGCCTTTGCTTTTGATGTCGTTAGGTGGAGAAGGAGGTAGAGGACTTCTGGATCTGGTGTGATATGCTGACGTTGCCAGAATGTACGAACCAACCTTGGAGAATGGGAATAATCAAAATAAAGAAAACAAATGGTATCCAAGTCAGTAAAACGAAATAAAAGAGTGTTGCAATATTTAAGCAGGTAGCACGTAAGGCATGCAATAGTTCGCATCCTAATTTGGGAACCTCGTTGGGCCTGAAGTAGGTCTAAGCGACAAGTAGACTTGGAGAAAATTTATGGCAACGTTGCCTCATTCCACTAATGTGTAAAAAAATTCAAACCAATATTTTACTAAATTAAAATAATAGTATAGAGTCACTAATGGCATGAAGCCTTATTACATCGAATCTAAACGAAATCTAACTATAAAGCAATAACGAAAATTTCCTCCTAAAATCTATTTGGTCCCAAAAGGACCTTCTCCAAGCTTTGCCTTCTTGGCTCCATCGATTACATTTCCAAGGTCACGCATGTCGAGCAGCAAGTATGCCATCGCCAGCTTTTCTCCCTCGTCGTAGCCCATACATTGGTAATCCTAGAGCACCTTCCTCTTCTTTCCTTCCAACTCCATATACCCTTGCTCTAAGTGCTCCAACCTTTCTGTCAACTTTTTCGTGATCTCTTTCCATTCTTTTATCGCCTCCATGTCTATTTTATGCTGTTCCAGATGCTTGGCCTCAGATTCAAACACCCTTTTGCTTAGCCTCTTGCCTTTTACCTGAGCCGCGGCCGCTTCATCTATGATTCTTCCTTTCAGGTTGACTCCCGGTTTGTCAACCTCGGTTATGTCATCCTCTAGCCATGAAAGGTAGTAATACATATGCCCGACCATGGTACCTGTTAGGCTCAATAGTCTCTCCATCTACAATGATCTTTTGTTCCAGTTTTGAAGTCTACCCTATACTGAATCATAATAGAAACTCGAGGTATGACCTGCTTCCTCCCAGTTTTCCTCATTACCCTTATAGGAGCGTAAGGGTAGATGCCTCGCAACCCAATCAAATCAAATGAGTGGCCCCTTTTGACCTACTTATGAACTCTTTGTTGGGAAACCACTCGAACATCCAATATACCTGTTTGTCAGTCAGATTACTGAAGAAGCGTACCCACCCTTCAGCATTCCCAGGCTTTGCAAACCTATCCGAAGCAAATGCTATCTTCTTTGGATGATGACTGGCAATACAGTCATTCAGCGGTCTATGCAAGAACTCCTAACGGTAGTCTCCCCTTTGAATATATTCCAGCATCCAAACTTGAAACAGAAGATCGCAACCTTCAAAATGTCCAAATCCATGTTTGTGTCGATCTAAAGCTCGATACATCTCAGCTAGTATTATAGGAACAATAGTGTATTTTTGTCCCTCGATTCCTTCCATCATGGTCCTGGCGACCATGGCCAAATGAGTGTGAATTTTTCCTCCTTGCATAGAGAAAATAAGCGAACCTAGAAAGCAGACTATGAAGACGTAAACTCGACGATGAACCCATCCCAAGGAGGTGATAGCCAATTCCTCATGATGCAAACAATATGATTTACTGTGTCCGTGCCGTTCATAGAGAAACTCAAAAGGAATGTAGGATTTTTTCAAGCAACCCAACTCGTCATTCTTCTTGAACCCAAGCATTTTCAGGAAACCACGTGGGGTACAATTTTATGGCACCAACATACCCGGACTATCTCATGGAAGTTTGGCAAAGCCCTCAATTTCTTCTAGAAGAGGAGTCATCTCTATATTGCCGAATCGAAATACGGCTCTCTTTTCATCCTAAAACATAGTGGCTGCCTCAAATATTTCCCTGTTTGGCCTGATGTTCAACAAGGACGGCAAATTACCCAATACCCTTCTTATGTGGTTTCTGTCACACGGCACGAGGTCATTCCACCAGTCAATCAGTAGAGGTGGGATGTTTTGGACCATGCCGAACCTGGGAATTTCATGCCTCATTCTCTGCAATTATGAAAAGAGTTAGCCCTTTCCCCCTCCAGATTCGATTACTTACACAATAGCGGTCAACATGTTGGTGTGTTTTCTCCAAGTAATGCAAATAACATGAATGTGTCGCTCGGAACCGTGGAGATCCCTTTTGGACTTTGGGCAAGGCTTATCTAAACGGATTAATGCGCCATGGGCATTTAATCTATCCTAGGTTTTAACATGACGCATGCACATTAAGAATTAGAGTGTGTTTCTAGAAGGGTCTAGACTGATACTTTCAAGCGGACTACTTGCGAGGGAAAGGCACGGGACCATCGACTGCACCACTGATCAACTAGTCTACTGCTAATAAGCCTTTTCGATTTGACAAGGTTATTTACGAAAAGCGCGAACACTTATCAAACGATACTATGTTGATAATAGGCACGAGTAGAATATGATTTTGAAAGCATGCTTATGCGGAAATAATAACATGTAGTCAAATGATTTACATGATGAAAGCACATAAAGGCAGTATTAAATAATACGATAAAATAAGCGAAAGGGAAAGATAAAAGAAAAGACAAAGAAAATAGTTAGCATAGTTCATAGAATTCAGAAACACAATTAGATGAAGCAAATAAGGAGACGGGGAAGGGAAGTTCATGATGTAGCAATTCTGAGAAAATAAAGAAAGGGGAAAAGGAGGTGCATGAAACAAGTCGAACAAGCAGTCCACACAAGCAAAATTTATTACGGTAAGAGCCTAAGCCTTCCCCAGCAGAGTCGCCATGCTGCCGCATCCTGTTTTCTTGCGAAAGCGGGTTTCGACGTGTCACAACTCTTTTAAATTGGTATTAAAATAGAAGAGTCGTCCCTTAACAATATTAAGGTGCATTAGGGTACCTATGTGCAAATAACTCCCGTTAGAACTATGTGCAAATAACTCCCGTTAGAACTAGTCTGCATCTCCAAATATCGGATAAGGGCTTAAATTACCTCAAAAAGAAGGGGTAAGGCACTCTTCGAGGTCCACAACTGTGGTTCCCGACCGAATTTTACATGTAACTACCCGGCCGGTCGTCTTGAGTATTGTAATCCTGTTCCCCCATTTATTTCTTATTCTATGTTCGTTTGTTATTATGTGACTTGCCAGGGTGGTCGGTTCTATTTCGGGGATGTTTCAGAATGAACTGGGATTAGTCCCATGTTTGGAAACCTATATTATAAGAGTTGACTGGAAGTTTACTTATGTGTAAACGACTCCGGATTGTAGTTTTACTGATTCTGATAGCTCCGTATGGTGATTTTGGGCTTAGGAGTGTGTCTGGATATCAATTTGAAGGTTCGTAGGTGGTTTTAGCTTGAATTGACAAAAGTTGGAAAGTTGAAAGTTTGGAGAGTCGAGAAGTTTGACCGAGAGTTGACTTTATTGATACCGTGCTCGATTTTTGGTTTCGGGAGTTGGAGTAGGCCCGTTGTGTTATTTATGACTTAGATTAAAAATTTGAGGTCAATCGGAGTTGGATTGATAGGTTTCGGCATCAACTGTAGAAGTTATAAATCCATTAGTTTCAATAGGCTTGAATTGGGGTGCGATTCATGTTTTTGATGTTATTTGATGTGATTTGAATCCTCAACTAAGTTCGTATGATGTTTTAGGGTGGGCTGGTATGTTTGGAGGGGTCCGGGGGCCTTGGATTCAGATTGAAATCGGTTTGAATTTTGGACTTGAGAAATTTCTTGTTGTGTTCAGTTCTGCTGCAATCGCACCTGCGAGAAATTGGCCACAGGTACGGAGCCGCAAAAGCGGCCAAGAGCTCATAAAAGCGGTTCTAGGTGAGCTGGGCAGTGGCCACAGGTGCGTGACTCCTTCTGCATCTACGAGCCTCCAGGTTCATAATTGTTTTTGCAGAAGTGGAGAAGGAGCTGGAGTGGTAGGTCCGTAGAAGTGTGTAGTTGTGCGCAGAAGCGCATCCGTAGATGAGAGCTTGAGATCGCAGATGCGGTGGGTCGGCTTTTAAATGACTTCCGCAGATGCGTATTTTTGACCGTAGAAGCGGTTATCTTGACCACAGAAGCGATTTTGCTGGACTGAAGATATAATCGAGGGTTTGATAATTCTTTCATTTTTGGACTTTGCAGGCTCTGCTAGCGGCGATTTTTGAGAGGGGTTTCACTAGATTTCAAGAGGTAAGCACCTTTTGATCATTTTTTATTCATTAATATTTAGTACTCATTGATTTTCCCACCTAGATTTAGTGTTTTGTGGTGAAATTTGGGGGATTTTGGACTAAGGATTGGAGAGTGAGATTTGGGGGTTTGAAGGTCGATTTGTGGTCAGAATTGGATGATTTTGGTAAGGTTGGCCTCGTTATTGAATGTGTGTTCGGATTTTGTGAATTTTTTCATGTTCGTAGGTGTGGGCCCAAGATTAACTTTTTGGGTTGACTTTTTGAATTTGGTTAATGAACTTAGCTTTATCATATAGGATCAATTCCTATAGCTTGTATTGATTATACTAAGTTGTTTGTGACTAGATTCGAGTCCTTTAGAGACCGATTCACGAGGTAAGGGTATATTGGAGCATTGAGTTGCGCACTTTGAGGTAAGTAACACTTCTAAACTTGGTACTGAGGGTATAAATCTCTGAAATACGTGTTATGTGGTTGGTTTTGAGGTGACGCACATGCTAGGTGACGGGCGTATGGGCATGCACCGTGGTAATTATGGCTCGGTTGATTCTGTGGTACTGTGTAGTTATCTAGTCTTATTTCTACCCATGACATTCCTACGTATTAGAGCAATGGGAGGAGGAGAAGAGACTAGAGCCGTTTGGGAGGCTCAAGCCTCCAGAGTTCAGTGGCGCTGAGTTAGAAGATGCTCAGGATTTCTTAGATAGGTGCCAGCGGATCCTTCACATGGCGGGTATTCTGGAGACTAGTGGAGTCTCATTTACTACTTTTCAGCTGTTGGGGGCAGCCTTCTGATGGTCGAAGGCTTATGAGTTGAACAGGCCAGCCGGCGTTGCACCACTTACGTGGCATGAGTTCTTAGTTCTCTTTTTAGAGAAGTTTGTTCCACAGAACCGCAAGTTGGAGTTGCGAAGGCAGTTTGAGCAGCTATGCCAAGAGGGTATGTTAGTAACCCAATATGAGATGAGATTTTTAGAGTTGGCTTGTCATGGGGTATGGTTAGTCCCTACTGAGAGGGAGAGGATTAGGAGGTTAATTGATGGCCTCAACCATGGACTGCGCTTCATCATGACTCGGGAGATCGCGTCGGGTGCTAGGTTCAACGAGGTGGCTGATATTGCTAGACGCCTAGAGTAGGTTCATAGTCAAGAGCGTGAAGAGAGAGAGGCCAAGAGGCCTCGTGGTTCGGGTGATTTCAACAGTGCCTCATCTGGAGGACAACCCCACCACAACAGGGGTAGTCCTTATAGGCCCGCTCAGATGGCTCGTCCAGTTCATTGTGGTGCATCAACTAGCCATGGTTTATAGAGTGCTCATCAGGGTCAGTCATCTCTCAGTGTCCTCCTAGCTCAGAGTTAACCCCGTGCTCCATCGGTTTAGGGTTCATTCGTACCAGGTCCTTCTAGCAGTTATTATGGTTCTCGAGGTCCGATTCAGTCTCCGCCGCCATTGACGGACTGGAGTTGCTTCGAGTGTGGAGAGTTTGATTGTGTGAGGAAGTAGTATCCCCGTCTTTTGGGAGGTCCAGTTCAACAGAGGAGTCAGATTATGTTTTCCGCATCAGTTACTTCACCACCCTCTCAGCCAGCTTGGGGTGGGGCTCTGGCTGCTAGAGGTCGCCTTAGAGGGGGAGGCCGATTAGGTGGCAGTCATGATCGATGCTATGCTTTTCCCGCCAGGCCAGAGGCTGTTGCTTCAGACGCAGTGATCACAGGTATTGTCTCAGTGTGCCACAGGATGCTTCCATATTATTTGACCCTGGTTCCACTTATTCATATGTATCATCATATTTTGCTCGTTATTTGGATATGCCCCCTGAGTTCTTAGTTATTCCTGTACATGTATCTATGCCGGTGGGCGTGGACCGTGTGTATCGGTCGTGTGTGGTGACTATTTGGGGATTGGAGACGAGAGTTGATATTTTATTGCTTAGTATGACTGATTTTGACATGATTTTGGGCATGGATTGGTTGTCCCCATGTCATGCTACTCTAGATCACGCTAAGACCGTGACATTGGCAATGTCAGGATTACCTAAGATTGATTGGAGAGGTTCTCTGGACTATGTTCCCAGTAGGGTGATCTGATATTTGAAGGCCCAACGGATAATTGAGATGGGGTGTTTGGCATATTTGGCCTTTAGTAGGGATGTTGGGGCTGATATTCCTACCATTGACTTTGTTTCGGTTGTGCGAGACTTTCTGGATGTGTTTCCTGCAGACCTCGGGCATGCCACCTGACAAGGACATTGATTTTGGTATTGACTTGGTGCCAGGCACTCAGCCTATTTCTATTCCTCCGTATTATATGGCACCGACAGACTTGAAGGAATTCAAAGAGCAACTTCAGGAGCTTCTTGATAAGGGGTTCATCAAGGCTAGTGTGTCGCCTTGGGGTGCACCGCTTCTATTTGTGAAGAAGAAGGATGATAATATGCGGATGTGCATTAATTATCGGTAGTTGAACAAAGTTACAATTAAGAACAAGTATCCTTTGCACGCATTGATGACATATTTGACCAGCTCCAGGGAGCTATAGTGTTCTCTCAGATTGATTTGAGGTCTGGGTGTCACCAGTTGAAGATTCAGGACTTTGATATTCTAAAGATTACATTCAGGACCAGCTATGGTCACTATGAGTTTCTTGTGATGTCTTTTGGGCTGATCAATGCCTCGACAACATTTATGCATCTGATGAACAGTGTATTCCAACCATATCTTGATTCGTTTGTCATAGTATTTATTGATGATATCCTGGTGTAGTCATGTAGCCAGGAAGACCATGCACATTATTTGAGGATTGTACTACAGACATTGAGGGAGAAGAAGCTTTATGCTAAATTATCCAAATGTGAGTTTTGGCTCTTTTCTATAGCGTTCTTGGGGCATGTGGTGTCCAGTGAGGGGATCAAGGTAGATCTGAAGAGATTGAGGCGGTTTAGAGTTGGCCCGGACCATCTTCAGCTACAGAGATTCTGAGTTTTCTTGGCATGGCCGGATATTATCGCTGCTTCGTGGAGGGTTTCTCGTCGATCCCTGCGCCTTTAACTAGTTAACCCAGAAGGGTGCCCCATTTAGGTGCTTTAATGAGTGTGAGGAGAGCTTTCAGAAGCTCAAGACTGCCTTAACTACAACTCCGATTCTAGTTGTGCCTTCAGCATCGGGTTGTATTGTGATGCTTCTCGGATTGGTATTGGGTGTGTCTTGATGTAGGAGGGTTGAGTGATTGCTTATGCTTCATGCCAGTTAAATCCCCATGACAAGAACTACCCGGTTCATGATTTAGAGTTGGCAGCCATTGTCCACGCATGGAAGATTTAGAGGCATTATCTCTACGGCGTGTCTTTTGAGGTATTTACAGATCATCAGAGTCTACAATACTTGTTCAAGAAAAAGGATCTAAAATTGAGGCAGCGGAGATGGTTGGAGCTGTTAAAAGACTATGATATTCCCATTTTGTATCATCCCGGGAAAGCCAATGCAGTGGCCTGATGCCTTGAGTAGAAAGGCGGTGAGTATGGGTAGCCTTGCATATATTCCTGTTAGTTAGAGACCGCTTGCATCAGATGTTCAGGCCTTGGCCAATCAGTTCATGAGGTTAGATGTTTCGGAGCCTAGTCGAGTTCTAGCTTGCATGATTTGTCGGTCTTCTTTATATGAGCGCATCAGAGAGCGTCAGTATGATGACTCCTATTTGTTTGTCCTTAAGGACATGGTTTATCACGGTGATGCCAAGGAGGTTTCTAGTGGAGATGATGGGGTGTTGCGGATGCAGGGTTGGATTTGTGTGCCCAATATAGATGGGTTATATGGGTTGATTCTTGAGGAGGCCCACAGTTCGCGGTATTCTATTCATCCGGGTGCCGCAAACATGTATCAGGACTTAAGGAAGCACTATTGGTGGAGGAAAATGAAGAAAGATATAGTGGAGTTTGTAGCTTAGTGTTTGAACTGCCAGTAGGTGAAACACGAGCATTAGAGGCCGTCGGTTTGCTTCAGAGGCTTGAGATTCCAGAGTGGAAACGGGAGCGTATCACCATGGACTTCGTTGTTGGGCTCCCATGGACTTTGAAGAATTTTGATGCTAGTTGGGTGATTGCTACTTATTTTTCGGAGCGGTTGGCTTTGATCTATATCCGCGAGATTGTTCGTCTTCACGGTATGTCGGTATCCATTATTTTTGATCAGGCCACGCAGTTCATATCACAGTTTTGGAGAATAGTGTAGTGAGAGTTAGGCACACAGGTTGAGTTGACTACAACATTCCACCCTCAGACTGATGGATAGTCCGAGCGCACCATTCAAATATTTGAGGATATGCTACGCGCTTGTGTTATGGATTTCAGGGTTCTTAGGATTAGCTTATACCGCTTGCAAAGTTTGCCTACAACAACAACTCCTAATTGAGTATTCAGATGGCTCCGTATCAGGTCTTATATGGGAGGTGGTGCCAATGTCCGGTTGGTTGGTTTAAGCGAGAAGGCATTACTCAGAGTTTCATCCATGAATGGTGTTATGAGGTTTGAGAAGAAGGGCAAGTTGAGCCCTCCCTATATTGGCCTTTTTTAAGTTCTTGGGAAGATTGGAGAGGTGGCCTATAAGCTTGCATTGACACCTAGTTAATCGAGTGTTCACCTAGTGTTTCATCTTTTCATGCTCCGGAAGTATCACAGTGATCCGTCTCATGTTTTGGATTTCAGCACGGTTCAGTTAGACGAGATTTGTCATATGATGTGGAGCCGGTGGCCATTTTAGATCGTAAGGTTTGAAAGTTGAGATCAAAGAATATCGCTTCAGTGAAAGCATAGTGGAGAGTTTAGCCAGTCGAGGAGGCTACTTGGGACACCGAGCGGGAGATGCAAAGTAGCTATGCACACCTATTTGCGACTCTAGCTATGATTCTAGACCCATTCGAGGATGAACGTTTGATTAAGAGGGGGAGAATGTAATGACCAGGCCGGTCATTCTGAGTATTGTATCCCCGCTCCCCCATTTATTACTTATTCTATGTTTTTATGTTATTATGTGACTTGCCGGGTGGTTGGTTTGATTTCGGGGATGTTTCGGAATAAATTGGGACACTTAGTCCCAAGTTTGGTAACCTATGTTGTAAGAGTTGACCGGATGTTGACTTATATGTAAATGACTCCGGAATGGAGTTTTGATGGTTCTAATAGCTCAGTATGGTGATTTTGGAGTTAGGAGTGTGTCCGGATATCGATTTTGAGGTCCATAGGTGGTTTTGGCTTGAGACAAAAGTTGGAACGTTGAAGGTTTGGAGAGTTGAAAAGTTTGATCAAGAGTTGACTTTGTTGATACCGGGCTCGGATTTTGATTCCAGGAGTTAGAGTAGGCCCGTTGTGTCATTTATCACTTGGGTGAAATATTTGAGGTCAATCAGAGTTGGTTTGATAGGTTTTTGCATCGATTATAGAAGTTGTAAATCCATTAGTTTCAATAGGCTTGAATTTGGGTGCAATTCGTGTTTTTGACGTTCTTTGAAGCCCCGACCAAGTTCGATGATGTTTTAGGGTGGGTTGGTATGTTTGGATAGGGTCCGGGGGCTTCGGGTGTGATTCAGATTGAAATCAGTTTGGATTTGGGACTTGTGAAATTTCTGTTGTATTCAGTTCTGGTGCAACTGCACCTGCGAGAAATTAGCCGCAGGTGTGGAGTTGTAGAAGACGCCAAAGGGTCACATAAGCGGTTTTGGGTGAGCTGGGCAGTGGCTGTAGGTGCGTAACTCCTTCTGCATCTGCGAGCCTTCAGGTGCATCATTGTTTTTGCAAAAGCAGAGGAGGAGCTGGAAGGTCTGCAGAAGCGGATAGTTCTGCGCAGAAAAGCATTCGCAGGTGCAAGCTTGGGACCGCAGATGCGGTGGGTTGGCTTTTAAGTGACTTCCGCAGATGCAGATTTTTTACTGCAGAAGTGATACTATAGAAGCAATGATCTTGACCACAAAAGCGATTTTTCTTGACAGAAGATATAATCGAGGGTTTTGAGAATTCTCTCATTTTTGGACTTTACAAGCTCGACTAGTGGTGGTTTTCAAGAGGGGTTTCACTAGATTTCAAGAGGTAAGCAACTTTTGATAATTTTTATTCATTAGTATTAAATACTCATTGATTTCCCCACCTAGAATGTATTTTTAAGGTGAAATTTGGGGGATTTTGGACTAATGATTGGAGAATGTGATTTTGGGGTTTGAAGGTCGATTTGTGGTTGGAATCGGATGATTTTGGTATGGTTGGACTTGTTATTGAATGAGTGTTCAGATTTTGTGAATTTGGTCAGGTTTCGAGGCGTGGTTCCACGGTTGACCTTTTGAATTTGGTTAATGAACTTAGCTTTATCGTATGGGATCGATTCCTATAGCTTGTATTGATTATACTAAGTTGTTTATGACTAGATTCGAGTCGTTCAGAGACTGATTCATGAGGCAAGGATTTGTTGGAGCATTGAGTTGCTCACTTTGAGGTAAATAACACTTCTAAACTTGGTACTGAGGGTATGAATCCCTGAAATACGTGTTATGTGTTGGTGCTGAGGTGACGCACATGCTAGGTGACGAGCGTATGGGCGTGCACCGTAGTAATTATGACTCGGTTGATTCTGTGGTACTGTGTAGTTATCTAGTCTTATTTCTACCCATGAAATTCCTACGTGTTAGAGCAGTTGAGCAGTGATTCGTGTTAGAAATCATGTTTAGGCTATATGCTTATTCTGTTGGGACCCACTGAGGTCATCTCTGCTGTTGAGTTATTTGATTAAATTGCAATTATATACTCAATCATATTCATTCATTTGCATATCATATCTCAGTTTGTTATCATTGTTTGGGCTGAGTGGTATGAGATATGTAAGCCCGTGAGATTGGAGATATTGATGACTGAGTTGGGGCTCGAGAGCCATGTTGTGAGTGACATTGTGGATTGGGCTGCAGGCCGCAGCAGGTCATATTGGCTTTATATCTATTATTATTGTTATTATTATTATTATTATTATTATTATTATTATTATTATTATTATTATTATTATTATTATTTAGGGCTGTTTATATAGTATTTATTACATAGACAGACCCCATGCTTAGGTAAAAGGATTACCATACAACTGTTAATTCATATACTAAATTTTTACACAGTTCAGATAATAATTTCCCTTAATTTTGATTCTTGTTTGAAGACAAGGGTACTCTCTTGATAAGGTCTATCACCGTCGAGTGGAGTACCGCCGGCACCGAACAGATCCTATCTCAAATGGTAAGGTATTTTAATTTTAATTTTAATTTATTTTCCATTTCTCCGATGGCCGTGCTTATAGCCGTCTAGATATCTATCTATGTTGAGTGTTATGCTGCTTAAATATACATACAGATAAACTAGACTCTATTAAAATTAAGAGATTTTACTATATGAACTTTAAAGGTTTAGTGTTAGAATTGATAGTTTGGTTCTGAGATGGTACAGTCGTGCGTAAATACTATAGATCTTGGATTTTCCTTAGTGGCCACGTACAGTTGCCCGGCGGAAAAGCTCGTTATTTGTTGTTTTAAGGGCTGTTGTTATCCGGGGAGCCCCTAAAAAGGTATCCTGTACATATGGTCTCAAGATTATATAGTATTTATTACATAGACAGACCCTATGCTTAGGTAAAATGATTACCATACAGCTGTTAATTCATATACTAAATTTTTACACAGTTTAGATAATAATTTCCCTTAATTTTGATTCTTGTTTGAAGACAAGGGTACTCTCTTGATAAGGTCTATCATCATCGAGCGGACTACCGCCGGCACCGAACAGATCCTGTCTCAAATGGTATCATAGCCTTAGGAATTATTTATGGTATTTAGCAGTTATAGTATTCAACATAGATATTCTTATTGAATATGGATATCGGAGAAACTAGTATAAAAAATACTAGACTTAAAGAGGTAGATATACCTCTAAATCTTGATTTATTAAGTAAATGGACTATTCCTCAAGTCCCTATTAACACGATTTATGATTATGGATTCTTTGATAGATTATCTTCCAAACAGTTGATAAAAACAACTGAACAATCTCTTGCCTTGAATTCTTCAGAACAAACTGTACGTTTATTAAATGAACGTGATATTATGCTTTATAAGAAGTAGTATAGTTTTATGCATATTGGCAAGGTGCAAATTGCTTTTAAGCCTTTAACCCTTAAAGGGTTACCCGAATCTTTTATGGCTACATTAAGAGATGCTAGAAATTTAAACTTTAGAGCATCTCTGATGGGTTCTATCGAATCTACGATGGCTTATGGTCCTGTATATTTAAATACTCAACCCAATCTGCAATTATCATTATCTGACATCAATATTTTAGATGCCTTAACATTAAATGTTAAGACTCATGGTTATAACTATGCTCCTGGATCTGAACTTATATGTTTATCTTATAGAATTTATTATAAGTTCTTGTCTACTTTGACTCCTCGATGTAAACTAACAGATACGTCAAACGAGACTATGATATTTGAAACAAATTTTGCTGGATCCAAAGGCACACTAGGAGACATATTGGGTGGAATGAAATTAATTTTCCTTCCACATGGATCTTAGACTCTGTTATATCTCCAAGTCAACAATCTGATGATATTACTAATCATGAATATTCGCATGTTAGTCAAACTCTGGAAGGAAGAATTTGTATTCAATTTTGTGACGACCCAGCTAGTCGTCTCATGAGTTACTGCTCAATTTCCCCGTTTCTACCTTATTATGCTTCGTTATCCGTATTTTATGTAATCACGTTGAATAGTTTGCGTTCGGAGTAGATGTGCTAAGAAATGAGACACTTGGTCTCTTTAAAGAAGGTTTAAGCGGGAAAAGTCAACCGAATGTTGACTTATAAGTTAGAGGGCTCGGATGTGAGTTCCGATGGTTCGGTTAGTTTTGGGAGGTGATTTATGACTTAGGAGTGTGATCGGAATCGGTTTTGGAGGTCCCGTGTAGCATTAGTCTTGAATTGGTGAAGTTAGAATTTTTGGCGATTTCCGGTTGATATGCGAGATTTTGATCCAAGGATCGAAATGGAATTCCGAAAGTTGCTGTAGCTTCGATATGTGATTTAGTACTTGTGTGCAAAATTTCAGGTCACTCGGACGTGGTTTGGTTGGGTTTAGATTAAAAGAGCGATTTAGAATATTTTGAAATCCTTAGGCTTGAATCCGACGCGAATTGGTGTTGATAGGTTGTTCTGAGCGTTCTGAAGGTTGCAACAAGTTTGAATAATGTCAAGGGATATGTTGGCATGTTTGGTTGAGGTTCCAGTGGCCTTGGGTGAGTTTTGAGTGGTTAAACGGACCATTTCATCGTTGGAAAGAAAAATCTGCAGAAAAACCAGAGTCAAAATGCGGTCGCATTTCTCAAATGCGGACCGCATATCCCACAGTGAGATCGCAAACTCAAACAGATTTCTGGGCAAGATTCGTGTCAAGAATGCATTCAGAAATGCGGTCGCATTTCTGAAATTGCGGACCGCATATTCACCACACTGAGACCGCAGACCGAGACAGATTTCTGGACAAAAAAACCAATGTCGAAAATGCGGTAAAAAATGCGGTCGCATTCTTGACATGTGGACCGCAAACCATGCTTCATGCTGAATTGCGGTGAAGGCTAGGGCTACCTTTGTGATGATCGCGTCAAATATGCGGACCGCATATCTGTTATGCGACAGATATGCGATCGCATTTTAGGCCTGACAGGGACGTTTTTGTCTCGATTTTTGACCCCTTTATAAATAAGAAACCAGTGCCCATTTGCCATGCAAAACCCATTTTTCATTACCAACTAAGAGAAACACCTCCAAACACCATAAATCACAGCAAAATCAGCCTTGAGAACATATCCAAAGGAGACTTTCTTGGACAAATTCTTGAAAGAGGGGACTTTTGCCATCCTAAACATAATTGGAGCTATAGAGCTCGGATTGCAACTAATCTTGAAGGGATTTTTGGGACATTTTCAAGGGAAACATCGGGGTAAGTGTTCCTAACTCAATCTTGGTCAAATTACCCAAATCTATTGCTATTCTAGTATGTAATTGGTGATTTAAGTTGGAAAATTTGTGGAAAACCCTTAAGCTTAGATTTTAAGACTTGGAGGTCGAACCAATGTCGGAATTCGATAAATTTCGTATGGTTGAACTCGTGAGGAGATAAGGAACCCGTTGAGGTAAAAATTACTGAATTTCGAGAAGTGGGCGCGAGGCTCGGGTTTTGCTAATTTCGAAATTTCTTAGTATTTATTGATTATTTTCGCATGGGCTTTGTTACCCAACACATTGTGACATATTAGTTCTAATTTTGGATAGATTCGACGGGCGCGGAGACCAATTCGAAGGGCAAAGGCGTCGCGGGCTAGAGATTTAGCCAGTTTGAGGTGAGTAATGATTGTAAATGATGGTCTGAGGGTTTGAAACCCCAGATTGCACATCGTAGTGCTATATTGAAGTAAGGCACGCGCTCGATGATGAGCGTGGGGTTGTTTACTACTGGGGATTGTGACTTGGTCCGTCCCGATTGATGATTTTTACTATATATTTGATTGAAACTTATTTGATATCATCATTATTTGGGCTGATTTTCATATTTGGGCTTCGTGCCGGTTATTTGAACCCTTCGGGGGTATTTATCATTGTTTCCTCACTGTTTTGATTCGTTACTTGAACTCAGTCGTGTTGTTTTCCACTGTTTTACAATTCAGCCACTTTTACTCAGTTTTGAGATTTAAATGACATTTTAAATGATGTAAATGGGAACGGGTGGTACGCCTACCACAAGATATGATGTAAATGGGAACGGGTGGTACGCCTACCACAAGATATGATGTAAATGGGAACGGGTGGTACGCCTACCACGAGATATGATATACCGCTTGGGCCGTAAGGGACCCCTCCTGGAGCCTGTACATCCCAGTGAGCGCGGGTACACATTGTGATGTGAAATATAGCCCGAGGGGCTGATATTGTGATGTGAAACATAGCCCGAGGGGCGGATGTTGTACCATGTGATATGCTCGAGGGGCAGATATTGTACCATGTGATATGCCCGAGGGGCTGATATTGTGTTTTAAATGATACTGAGCCCGAGGGGCGATATTTTACTTTACATTATTTACCAAAAAGGATTTCATGTTTTCACCTGTTGAAAAGAGATTTGACTTGGATTTCTCACTGATTTTCTGTTGGGAACGATGCTTTAACTGCTTCATTATAGCATGCCTTGTGCTTTGTGTGTTTTCTTGCTTTCCGCCATTATTTATGAATATTACTCACTGAGTTAGAAGTACTCACATTACTCCCTGCACCATGTGTGCAGATTCAGGCGCTATTGATTTCGCTCCGAGGCATTGACTACGACTGTCAGAGCGGTGATTCAGAGACTACGAGGTAGCTGTTGGCGTCCGCAGCCCCGTATCTCTATTATCTTGTTGTTTCCACACTCTTCAGAAAATTGTGCCAAATGTTTTATATATATATATATATATATATATATATTAGACTGGTAGTGGGATCCATAGATGCTCATGATTTTGTGACACCCCGGTTCCGGGCTGTTGTCGGGATGGTTAACTATGTTTCGCAATTTACTGTTATTAAATTTTGCTAGTCCTGTCTCCTTGTTAAATTAACTGCTTAAAATGAGAATTAGTTTGAATTGGCTAGCCTTGTCTTCATGAGAGGCGCCATCACGACCGGGTTCGGGGTTAGGGTCGTGACAAGTTTGAGGATAATAAGTCTTTAATACCTTATAGACGTTCTTTTGCTGATAGCAGAAGGTTATCACTACCTTCAACCCATTCTTATATTGCTCCCGTAGAACCTATTTATGGTCCAGCTAGGTTAAATCGAGCTGCATCACTTCATACGATTTCCACTGATGATGATAATAAGCGTGTTGATCGTATAAAGATTGATTCCAAAAATATTATCAGAGACGATAACGATAAGTCCTCTGATAAGGATATTCCTACTGCATCTGAGATGGATTTCAATTTGAATGGTGTTTAAATGATTAGGTTCCAAATTGATTTTAGTCTGGGATCACCGGCAAGAAAACATATTCTGTCAGAATTTTGTCATGATAGATGGAAAAGTTTTAAAAATTGGTATACTGAGTATTATACCACTGATGATAAAAGGAGTATTTCTCAAGAATTTTATGAATTTTGTGCATTGCATAACCAAATAGTATATTTTGTTCCACGGTTCTTATCTACCTACATGCCTATGTATATTAAAGTGCTTGAAAGAACTTATTTAGACAATTCTGGTAATATTATGAAAAGTATTTATCCACCACAAGCTCCTTTTGTATTAAGTAATAATACGGGCATTACTTTTGCTGCTCTTCAACGATTTATTCAAGATGATATTGCTAGCAATGGTATTAAAAAGGTTAATAATCTGATTTCTCAAAATAATTATTTGTCTTTATATGTTAAAGTTTTGGGTGAACATATTAGCTCTCTTGATTCAAAACTTGATTGTTGTTGACTTGGTTAAAAAGATCAGTATTCCTCCTTCATCAGATCGCTCTTTAGTAGTTCATTCGGCTGAAGTAATTTCTGATGAGCCCTCTTCATCCATTAAATTAGCACCCTCTATACAGAGACCTCCAGATATTACTAGTTTTCAGATTAAATCGCGAGAGGATTTAGAACAACTGGTTAACGAAAAATTAGCTGGTTTAAACCTCAAACCCCTAGACTTAGCCTCTGAATATGCAGAAAATATTTCTAATCCTTCCAAAGACTATAGGGAAGAAACCAGATCAGAACTTAATAAGCTTAGAAAATTAGGTAAAAGATATGGTGATATGCCTAGAATGGATACCTATTATTATCCTAGACCAACCCCTCAGGATGTTCTAGTTGAAGAAAGAGACTGGAACCAAACCAACACCAGTTATAACGGTGATGCCATTTACGAATGGAATTTAAACGGTTTAACTCATAGGCAAATTAGTATTCTTGTACATCGTATGTGGATGTATTCTACTATCTGCAAAGCCACTTCTGAAAGTGTGACGACCCGGTAAATCGTCTCATAGGTTACTGCTTCGTATTCTCCCAATTTTTGTATCATTATGCCTCATTATCAGTGTTTTAGGTAATTTAGTTGAGTAAGTTGCATTCGGAGTGAAATCGGTGAGAAATGAGACACTTAGTCTCTTTCAAGGAGGCTTAAGTTGTAAAAGTCAACTGTATGTTGACTTATGAGTTAGAAGGCTCGGATGCGAATTCCGATGATTCGGTTAGTTTCAGGAGATGATTTATGACTTAGGAGTGTGATCGAAATTAGTTTTGGAGGTTCCGTGTAGAATTAGGCTTGAATTGGAGAAGTTAGAATTTTGGCGATTTCCAGTTGATAGGCGAGATTTTGATCCGACGGTCGAAATGGAATTCCAAAAGTTGCTGTAGCTTCGATATGTGATATATGACTTGTGTGCAAAATTTCAGGTCAATCGGACGTGGTTTGGTCGGGTTTAGATCAAAATAGCGACTTAGAGAATTTTGATAAACCTTAGGCTTGAATCCAACGTTAATTGGTGTTGATAAGTTGTTCTGAACGTTCCGAAGGTTGGAACAAGTTTGAATAATTATATGGGACATGTTGTCGTGTTTGGCTGAAGTCCCGAGGGCCTCGAATGGATTTTGGATGGTTGATGGGGTTTAACTTTGGCATTTCAAGAATGTGTCGATGTCGTATCTTCAAGAATAAGTGGTATAATATTATACAAATGGACTCCAAATTCAGCTTTTAATTGAAACATTAGATCCGTATCGAATTTTTGGAGCCATAGCAAAAAGAATCGTCCAATTCGGACATCGTATGAGAAAGTTATGCCTATTTTCGTGTCAAGGAAAAATCTGCAGAAACGTCAAATCTGCGATCGCAAATTGACCGCAGATTGACCGCAAATCAGCTATGCGAACCGCATTTTTGACACAGAAATCGCAAACTGAGACAAAACTTGGGGCGAGGTTTGCGACCAAAGATGCGAACCGCAAAGGTGAAATGCGAACAGCATTTTTGACATAGAAAATCGCATTTTTGACCTGACAGGGGTGTTTTAACCCGATTTTTGATACTTTTTAAGTAGAACTCAGTGCTCACTTTGCCCTACAAGACCCATATTCGTTACCTACGAAGAGGAACACCTCCAAACACCATAGAATCACAACAAATCAACTTCAAGACCATATCCAAAGGAGATTATCTCGTGTAAATTCTTAAAGAAGGGGGTTTGACCATTCTAAACACATTTGGAGCTAGAGAGCTCGGATTGAAATAAGTTTTGAAGCAATTCTTGGAGGGTTTCAAAGAGAAACATCGGGGTAAGTATTCCTAACTCAATTTTGGAGGAATTACCTCAGTTTATCACTATTTTTAGCGATTAATTGGTGATTTAAGTTGGGAAAATTGTGAAAAACCGTAAGGCTTAGGTGTGAGGGTTGGATGTCGATCCGGTGTCGGAATTCAACAAATTTTATACGCTTGAACTCGTGAGGAGATAAGGAACCCGTTGAAGTGATAATTTCTGAATTTTGAGAAGTGGGCCCGGGGCTCGGGTTTTCTAATTTCAGGATTTCTTGGTGTTTTTTGATTCGTTTTGCTTGGGCTTTGTTCCCACAACATATTGTGATGTAATTGCTCTGAATTTGGACAGATTCGACGCACGTGGAGGCCAATTCAAAGGGCAAGGGCATTGGGGGCTAAGGATTTAGCCAGTTTGAGGTGAGTAATGCTTGTAAATGATGTCCTGAGGGTTTGAAACCCCGGATTTGCACATCGTAGTGCTATGTTCTGTCGTTTACTACTGGGGATTGTGACTTGGTCCATCCCGAATGATGATTTTACTACGTAATTGATTGAAACTCATTGATATCATCATATTTGGGCATCTCGCCGATTATGTGAACCCTTCAGGGGTATTTTTTATTGTTTACTAAATCATACTCAGGCATCTCGCCGGTTATGTGGACACTTCAGGGGTATTATTTGGCATCTCGCTGGTTATGTGAACCCTTCAGGGGTATTGTTGCTGCATTGATTCATTTCATAAACTCAGTTTTGAAACTTAAATGATATTTTCAAATGATTTAAATGGAACGGGTGGCACGCCGCCACGATAGTCATGACTTGCATTGCATTGCATTGCATTGCATCGCATTGCATTTTTGGTTGTGTTGGTGTTGTCTCCATTTACTTCACGTTATCTATTTAAGATGTTACATGTTTTTACTGTTCCATCGTGGATTGCTCTAAGTCTTATGTGTTTCTTACTTTCAGTCATTATTTATATTTATTACTCACTGAGTTGGAAGTACTCACATTACTCCCTTCACCATGTGTGCAGATTCAGGCGTTATCGGGTCCGCCCCGAGGTATTGACTACTATTGTGAGGGTGGTGATTCAGAGAATACGAGGTAGCTGTTGGCGTTCGTAGCCCCGTATCTCTTTTATTTTGTTGTTTCCACTTTCTTCAAATAATTGTGCCAAAGATATTGTAATAGTTATTTTATTATTAGGATTTCATTAGTGGCTCATGACTTTTTGTCACCCCGATCTGAGCAGGTAGTCCAGGGACTACAGATGCCGGGGGTACCTCTAGTCCAGCCAGTTGCACCAGCTCCGGAATTCATAGTACCAGTTATGCCAGATGACGAGCAGCGTCGTCTTGAGAGGTTTGGCAGACTCCAGCCTCCATCATTCAGTGGTGCTGAGGGCAAGGATGCCCAGGGTTTTCTTGACAAGTGACAGCGAATGCTCCGGACAGCTGTAATTCTTGAGTCTAGTGGTGTGGCATTCACCACCTTTCAGTTTACGGGAGCTGCCTTTAATTGGTGGGAGGCATACGAGAGGCGTAGGCCGGTTGATGCAGCGCCCCTTACTTGGCAACAATTCTCCGCTCTTTTCTTGGAGAATTATGTGCCGCAGTCCCGCAAAGAGGAGCTGCGCAGACAGTTTGAATGGCTGCGACAGGGGGATATGATTGTGTCGCAGTACGAGTCAAGATTTTCTGAATTGGCTCGTCATGCTGTTTGGATGGTTCCGACTGATCGTGAAAGGATCAGGAGGTTTGTGGATGGGCTTAATTATCATCTCCGTATCCTCATGACAAGGGAGAGAGTATTGGGTGCTACCTTCGAGGAGGTGGTTGATATAGCTAACGAGATTGAGACGGTTCAAGGGACACTAAGAGGCCTCGAGGATCGGGTAGTTACAGTGGTACTCCTTCGAGAGGCCAGTTTCAGCTGAGTAGAGGTCGCTCCTTCAGGCCTGCTCAGCCAGCCCGTCCAGATTATCGTGGAGCATCTGCAGGTCGTGGTTATCATGGGTTGTAGCAGGGACAGTCATCACTCGGTGCCCTTCCAGCCCATGCTCCGTCGGCCCAGGGTCCTCCTATGCCGAGTGCATCTGCTAGAGCACCAGGGAGTTGTTCTGAGTGTGACGAGATGGGCCACGTGTGGAGGCATTGTCCTCATCGTGGTGCTAGATCGTCCCAGTAGAGGGGTCAGCCCTCGACTTCTGCTCCAGTTACTTTACCACCCGCCCAGCCAGCTAGGGGTGTTGGTCAGGCAGCCATAGGTCGCCTCAGAGGGGGAGGTCGAGCAGCCGGTGGCTAGGCTCGATTCTATGCTATTCCAGGCAGGACAGATGCCAGTGCTTCAGATGCCGTTATTACAGGTATTGTTTCAGTCTGCCACAAAGATGCCTCTGTATTATTTGATCCCGGTTCCACCTATTCATATGTGTCCTCGTATTTTGCTCATTATTTGGGTATGCCCTGGGAGTTTCTTGCTTTACCTGATCATGTGTCTACCCCGGTGGGCGATACTGTTGTTGTGGACCGTGTGTACCGGTCGTGTATAGTGACTATTGGGGGTCTGGACACCCGAGTGGACCTATTGCTATTAAGAATGGTAGACTTTGATGTCATTTTGGGCATGGATTGGTTATCTCCGTGTCGTGCTATTTTAGACTGTCATGCTAAGACAGTTACTTTGGCTATGCCGGGTGTGCCGCGGATCGAGTGGCGTGGCGTAACTGATTATATTTCTAGTAGGGTGATATCATACTTGAAAGCCCAGCATGAGTTGGGAAGGGTTGCCTTGCATACCTAGCGTTTGTGAGGGATGTTGGAGCTGGACTCCAAGCATCGATTCTGTTCCAGCTGTGCGGTATTTTTCCGATGTATTTCCTGCAGACCTGCCAGGCATGCCACCGGACAGGGGTATTGATTTTGGTATTGACCTGGTGCCGGGCACTCAGCCCATCTCTATTCCACCGTATCGTATGGCAACAGCAAAGTTGAAAGAATTGAAAGAGCAATTTCAGGAACTCCTAGATAAGGGGTTCATTCGGCCTAGTGTGTCACCTTGGGGTGCACCGGTTCTATTTGTGAAAAATAAGGATGGCACGATGAGAATGTGCATCGATTATAGGCAATTGAACAAGGTAACAATCAAGAACAAGTATCCTTTGCCTCGCATCGATGATTTATTCGACCAGCTTCAGGGAGCACGAGTGTTCTCTAAGATTGATCTCCATTCAGGATATCACCAGTTAAAGATCAGGGATGCAGATATTCTTAAGACTGCTTTCCGGACTAGATATGGCCACTATGAATTTCTTGTTATGTCTTTTGGGCTAACCAATGCCCTAGCAGCGTTTATGCAGTTAATGAACAATGTATTCCGGCCTTATCTAGATTCGTTCATGGTGGTATTCATCGATGATATCCTGGTGTACTCGCGTAGCCAGGAAGAGCACGCAGAGCATTTGCGAATTGTATTGCAGAGATTGAGGGAGGAGAAGCTCTATGCAAAATTCTCTAAGTGTGAGTTTTGGCTCAATTCAGTGGCTTTCTTAGGACACGTAGTGTCCGGCGAGGATATACAGGTTGATCCAAAGAAGATAGAGGCGGTTCAGAGTTGGCCTAGACCGTCCTCAGTCACAGAGATTCGTAGCTTTCTTGGGTTGGCAGGCTACTATCGCCGGTTTGTTCAGGGTTTCTCATCCATTGCATCGCCCTTGACCAAATTGACTCATAAGGGTGTTCCATTTGTATGGTCGGAAAAGTGTGAGGAGAGTTTTCAGAAGCTCAAGACAGCCTTGACCACAGCTCCAGTATTGGTTCTACCATCAGCCTCAGGTTTGTATACCGTATATTGTGATACCTCGAGAGTTGGGACCGATTGTGTACTAATGCAGGAGGGTAGAGTTATTGCTTATGCTTCTCGACAGTTGAAGCCTCATGAGAAGAACTACCCTGTGCATGATTTGGAGCTGGCTGCCATAGTCCATGCATTAAAGATTTGGAGGCATTACTTTTACGGCGTATCTTGTGAGGTGTTCACTGATCATCATAGCCTTCAACATTTGTTCAAGCAAAAGGATCTAAATCTGAGGCAGCGGCGATGGTTGGAATTGCTCAAAGATTACGATATCACTATATTATACCATCCTGGAAAGGCCAATGTGGTGGCCGATGCTTTAAGCCGAAAGGCAGTAAGTATGGGGAGTTTGGCATATATTCCAGTTTGGGAGAGACCTCTCGCTGTCGATGTCCAGACCTTGGCCAACAGGTTTGTGAGATTAGACATCTCGGAATCCAATAGGGTGTTGGCTTGCGTGGTTTCTCGGTCTTCGTTATATGATCGCATCAGGGAGCATTAGTATGACGATCCGCATTTGCTTGTCCTTAAGGACAGAGTCCAGCATAATGATGCTAAAGATGTGACCATCGGCGACCATGGAGTGTTGAGGATGCAGGGCCGGATTTGTGTACCCAGTGTGGATGGGCTTCGGGAGTTGATTCTGGAGGAGGCCCATAGCTCACGGTATCCCATTCATCCGGGTTTCGCAAAGATGTATCAGGACTTGAAACAACACTATTGCTGGAGAAGGATGAAGAAGGATATTGTGGGAACTGTAGCTCGGTATCTCAACTGTCAGCAGGTAAAATGTGAGCATCAGATACCGGGCGGTTTGCTTCAGCGGATAGCTATTCCCGAGTAGAAATGGGAGCGGATCACTATGGACTTTGTAGTTGGGCTCCCACGGACTTTGAAGAAGTTCGATGCTATTTGGGTGATTGTGGATCGGCTGACCAAGTCCGCACACTTCATTCCTGTGTGTACCACCTATTCTTCAGAATGGTTGGCAAGGATTTATATCCGAGAGATTGTTCGGCTGCATGGTGTTCCAGTTTCTATCATTTAAGATAGAGGTACTCAGTTCACCTCGCAGTTCTGGAAAGTCGTGCAGAGGGAGTTGGGTACTCAGGTGCAATTAAGCACCGCATTTCATCCTCAGACGGATGGGCAGTCCGAGCGTACCATTCAGATATTGGAGGACATGTTAAGGGCATGCACTATTGATTTCGGCGGCTCATGGGATGAATTTCTACTGCTTGCGGAGTTCTCTTATAACAACAGCTACCAGTCAAGCATTCAGATGACCCCATATGAGGCTTTGTATGGGAGACGGTGTAGATCTCCGGTTGGTTGGTTCGAGCCCGGCGAGGCTAGGTTATTGGGGACTGACTTGGTTCAGGAGGCTTTAGAGAAGGTGAAAGTAATCCAGGAAAGGCTCCGTACAGCACAGTCGAGGCAAAAGAGTTATGCCGATAGGAAAGTCCGAGATGTGTCCTCTATGGTGGGTGAGAAGGTCTTGCTGAAGGTTTCGCCCATGAAAGGTGTTATGAGGTTCGGGAAGAAAGGGAAATTGAGTCCTCGGTTCATTGGGCCATTTGAGGTACTTCGGAGAGTTAGGGAGGTGGCTTAAGAGCTTGCCCTTGCCACCCAGTCTGTCGAGTGTACACCCAGTATTTCATGTCTCTATGCTCCGGAAGTATATTGGGGACCCGTCTCATATTGTGGACTTCAGCACGATTCAGTTGGATGATGATCTGACCTACGAGGTGGAGCCAGTGGCGATTTTGGATCGTCAGGTTCGGAAGTTGAGGTCCCAGGAGATGGTTTCAGTAAAAGTTCAGTGGAGAGGTCAGTCCGTGGAGGAGGCTACGTGAGGAACCAAGTCGGAGATGTGGAGCAGATATCCTCACCTATTCGAGGCTCCAGGTTTGTTTCTTGACTCGTTCGAGGACGAACGTTTGTTTAAGTGGTGGAGAATGTGACGACCCAGCTAGTCGTCTCATGAGTTACCGCTCCGTTTTCTCCATTTCTACCTTATTATGCCTCGTCATCCGTGTTTATGTAATCACGTTGAATGGTTTGCGTTCGGAGTAGATTTAGTAAGAAATGAGACACTTAGTCTCTTTCAAGAAGGTTTAGGTTGTAAAAGTCAACCGGATGTTGACTAATGAGCTAGAGGGCTCGAATGTGAGTCTCGATGGTTCGGTTAGTTTCGGGAGGTGATTTATGACTTAGGAGGGTGATCGGAATTGGTTTCGGAAGTCCCGTGTAGAATTAGGCTTGAATTGGTAAAGTTAGAATTTTGGGCGATTTCCGGTTGATAGGCGAGATTTTAATCCGAGGGTCGGAATGGAATTCCAAAAGTTGTTGTAGTTTCGATATGTAATTTAGGACTTGTGTGTAAAATTTCAGGTCATTCGGACGTGTTTTGGTTGGGTTTAGATCAAAAGAACAATTTAGAAGATTTCGAACCCTTAAGCTTGAATCTGACGCGAATTGGGCGTTGAGAGGTTGTTTTGAGCGTTCCGAAGGTTGGAACAAGTTTGAATAATATTATGGGATAGGTTGGTATATCTAGTTGAGGTCCCGGCGGCCTCGGGTGAGTTTTGGGTGGTTGAACGGACCATTTCCTCATTGGAAGAAAAATTTGCAAAAAAAAAAAAAAAAGAAGCTGAGAATGCGGTCGCATTTCTCAAATGCGGACCGCATATCTCCCAATGAGATAGCAAACTCAAACGGATTTCTGGGCAATATTTGTGTCAAAAATGCGGTCTGAAATGCGGACCGCATTTCACCACACTGAGATCGCAGACTGGGACAAATTTTTGGACAAAAATCAATGTCAAAAATGCGGTCAAGAATGCGGTCGCATTCTTGACATGCGGACCAAATTTCAGGCTTCGTGCTGAATTGCGGTGAAGGCTAGGGCTATCTTTGCGATGGCCACTTCAAATATGCGGACCGCATATCTGTTATGCGACAGATATGCGATCGCATTTTGGACCTGACAGGGGTATTTTTGTCTCGATTTTTTACCCCTTTATAAATAGAAATCAGTGCCCATTTGCCATGCAAAACCCATTTTCCGCTACCCACGAAGAGAAACACCTCCAAACACCATAAAATCACAGCAAATCAACCTTAAAACTATATCCAACGGACATTTTCTTGGGCAAATTCTCAAGAGGAGGAGTTTTGACCATCTTGAGCATTGTTGGAGCTATAGAGCTCGGGTTGAAGCAAGTGTTGAGGCAATTCTTGGAAGATTTCCAAGGGAAAACATCGGGGTAAGTATTCTTGACTTAATCATGGTCAAATTACCCAAACCTATTGCTATTCTAGTATGTAATTTGCGATTAAGTTGGAAAAATTGTGGAAAAACCCTAAGCTTAGATTTTAAGACTTGGAGGTCAAACCGATGTAGGAATTCGATAATTTTAGTATGATTGAACTCGTGAGGAGATAAGGAACCCGTTGATGTGAAAATTACTGAATTTCGAGAAGTGGGCCCGGGGTTCGGGTTTTGCTAATTTCGAAATTTCTTAGTATTATTGATTTTTTCGCGTGGGCTTTGTTTCCCTAGCACATTTTGACATTTAGTTCTAATTTTGGATAGATTCGACGCACGTGGAGGCCAATTCGAAGGGCAAAGGCATCGTGGGCTAGAGATTTAGCCGATTTGAGGTGAGTAGTGATTGTAAATGATGTTCTGAGGGTTTGAAACCCCGGATTGTACATCGTAGTGCTACATTGAGGTGAGGCACATGCCCAATGATGAGCGTGGGGTCGTTTACTACTAGGGATTGTGAGTTGCTCCATCCCGATTGATGATTTTACCGCGTATTTGACTGAAACTCATTTGTTATCATTATGATTGGGCTAATTGCCATGTTTGGGCCTCGTGCCAATTAATTGAACCCTTCGGGGATTTTTATCACTGTTTTCTCACTATTTTGATTTATTACTTGAACTTAATCATGCTGTTTACACCGTTTTACAACTCAGCCACTTTTACTCAGTTTTGAGACTTAAATAATATTTTAAACGATGTTTTTGGGCTGAGGACTACTGTTTTGCTATGCCCGAGGGGCTTTTGATGATTTTTCTGACTGAGTGCGGCCGAGGGCCAGATGTGAGGTTTTACTGAGTGATATGAGGCCGAGGGCCTGAGATACCTTATGTGCCACGAGGTGGCTTGTGACTGATATGAGGCCGAGGGCCTGAGATACTGTATATACGCCACGAGGTGGCTTGATTGATATGAGGCCAAGGGCCTAGATATGTGCCACGAGGTGGCTTGATATTCCGCTTGGGCCGTAAGGGGCCGCTCCCGGAGTCTGTACACCCCCAGTGAGCGCAGAGTACCCAGTGATGTTACAGTTGGTAACAATGACAACTGGTAACTAGAGTTGGGGAGATGATTATGAAAATATAACCCGGTGATGTTACAGTTGGTAACAATGGCAACTGGTAACTAGAGCTGGGGAGATGATTATGGAAATATAACTTGGTGATGTTACAGTTGGTAACAATGACAACTGGTAACTAGAGCTAGGGAGATGATACTGTTTTTAGAATGATATTGCCCGAGGGGCGTGATTTTTAAATGATACTAAGCCCAGGGACGTTACAGTTGGTAACAATGGCAACTGGTAACTAGAGCTGGGAAGACATTGCTTGTTTCCTTACGGATTTACTGTTTTCACGTAATGTTTTACTGCTTCATTATGCATTGCCTTGTGCTTTACGTGTTTTCTTACTTTCACTCATTATTTATATGCATTACTCACTGAGTTGGAAGTACTCACATTACTCCCTGCACTATGTGTGCAGATTCAGGCGTTATTGATTCCGCTCTGAGGCATTGACTACGACTGTCAGAGCGGTGATTCAGAGACTACGAGGTAGTTGTTGGCGTCCGCAGTCTCATATCTCTTTTATCTTGTTGTTTCCACTTTCTTTAAACAATTGTGCCAGAGATATCGTAATAGTAATCATATTATTAGGATTTCATTAGTTGCTCATGACATTGTGACACCCCGGTTTGGGCTGTTGTTGGGATGGTCAGCTATGTTTCCGCAATTTGCTGTTATTAAAATATGTAAGTAGTGTATTAACTGCTTAACATGAGTTATGATTTTTAATTGGCTAGCCTTGTCTTCACGAGAAGCGCCATCACGACCGGGTTCGGGATTTGGGTCGTGACACAAACCCATATACATCAAGAAAGAAAATTTAAAAATAATTGCTATTCTCTGGTGCCCCTTCATATTATCAATCCTGAAGGCTAACTAAGCCGGCGCACAACCACAGTTTGTCAACATCGATAACTTTGATCAACATGTCTGACGGGTTCTTTGGTGCTGGTATCTTCTGCAGGGAAAGAGTCCCTTTCGCTTATCAACTCTCGGATATGATGATACCTCAGCTAGACGTGCTTTGATCTTGCATGAAATACTGAATTTTTGGCAAGATGAATTGCACTCCGGCTATCGCTGAGAAGCTCATAATTTTCGTGCTCTTTGCCTAGCTTTTTAAGAAAGTTCTTGAATAATGAAATATAGAAGAAATCTAGAACTCTAAGTGAACGTCTCAAGCAACAGTCGAAAACTATCGTATCGCCTCCCAAGTACGATAAATTAGGAACCCTAGATATAAAGAAAGGAGAAGAAGATTACCCTCAAGAACCCAATTCTTGAAAACAGGTAATCCAACGTCGAACTTGAACCAAGAGGTTGTAAATATCTCTCAAGAGTTTTCTTATATCAAAATATGCTAAGTGGCTAATGAAATAACTCTAGGCTATAATAAATAACCAATGGGTAAAATAGAAAAAATTTCAAAGTTAATTTTCCAAAAAAACTCTTCAGGCCAAACTGTAACCTCAACTGTAACCCCAACGTAACACACAATTGAACCGTATTGAATTCGAGAAGCTTATTTTCTTCAGCTCTTCACAGCCCCTCTTAAACCGTAGCCAACGATTGGTGAAACCGTGTCACACGGTTTGGCTTGGGGTCTTGATTCTTCGATTCTCAAGACTCCAAACATAGTACAATTTGCATGAATCGTCAAAGTGACTCTCCAAACATCTTCTAGTCGATTGTCATGCAGCTCCTTACCATGCATCCCTCCGGTGTCATGGACTTAGAGCGAGTCAATGATCCACTAGATTAATTGGGTTCATCTTCAATATTCTTTGCTCTGTCCGGACTATCTAGGATCGTATCAGTTGCTAATGTTCTTCCTGTAAAAATTGGAAGGATGTTTGTTTCCCCTTCCCGTCTACTTATCTAAAAAAAATTTAATGTTTTGTTTTGCCCATGTTTTCTAACATCTTTTATTTTTCAGATATTCGAAACTTAAAATTTTCTAGTTAGACTAATTTGAATCCTTGTGAAAAAGTCTCATTAAAGGGTAAAATGTTCCCATACGAGAAGAGACTTCTAACTTCAAATTAAGTATGAAGAGATTTTAACCAAAAAATTGTGTAAACCAAGAAACTTGGAACGGGAAAAAGGAAAATAAAATGATAAGTTCCATCTCATTCAAAAGCCAAAGTAATTGGCATGTGCTTTGTTGAATTTCTTTGGTTGGTAGCCAACTTTGTTGAATTTCTTTGGTTGGTAGCCAACCTTGTTGAATGTCTTTGGTTGGTAGCCAACTTTGTTGAATGTCTTTGGTTGGTAGCCAACTTTGTTGACATTGAAGAAAAAGAAGGAAAAGTGTGTACAAATTGTCAAATATAGTAGGCTTTGGAGAGTGAGGCTTTGGCTATAAAAGGAGAGCTTCAACTCTCATTTCTACACACCAACAAAGAGAGAAAGAAAGAGTGAGGTTTCAAGACAAGTCTGTGAGGAAAAATAGAGAGTGAGCGATATTATAGTGAGGTGAGAATATCAAAAGAGGGTTGTTTCTTTTGAGCGTTGTTGTGGTCTTTGGAGTATTTTACTCGGATCTACAAAGTGTAAAATTCCTTACTATAGTGATATCAGTTGCTCGTCTCGGGCCGTGGTTTTTTCCCTTATTCAGAAGGGTTTTCCACGTAAAAATCTTGGTGTCGTTGTCACTCTTTTATTCTTGTTAATTACCGTATCTCGGTGCTACGTTATTATTTCGCTTTTATTACTGTGAATATTATTTCTGTAGGGGGTTTATTCCCAACAACTGGTATCAGAGCACAGGTTCTGCTCGTTCACAGAA
>MCJB01048317.1:137652-168316 GCA_002018475.1 Nicotiana obtusifolia | reverse complement strand
TTATAAGGGTCGGAATCATGTGTTAATTCACAAACTTCTTCAACAGCTTCATATTTGGAATTATCATTTACTAGAATTGCTTGGGTGCTTCGTGTTTGGATTGTTTGAATATTAGACACATCTCTACGGGCCATGGGATTTGGAGTTTAAACAAAAATTGGTATGAACATGACTTTCATTCATTTACTTTATTTCTACTTTTCTTCTATAATCGCTAGGAGCATGCTAGGCCGGCATCACTCGGGTAGGCAAGCTTTAGGATTTTTTTTGGTTAATTGTAAGGTGAGAGGTCGTTCCCTTAGTTAAATTTATCCGGGGAATGCCCCGAAGGACTTGTGTATATTATATTCCGGGGAATGCCCCGAGGTATTTGTATTTGGAGGCCTAAAGTCAAACTCGTAGTATTTTAGTTTTAGTTTTTTTTGTTTTCCTTTTATTAGGTGGGAACGACCTCGAACTTCATGTGTGTTTGTTTTTCTCTTCTGTGTTTGTTTTAACTTGATTTGAATATTCTAAAAGCTAACTAAATTGAGTACGCAACCGTGATTTCTCACGGGACTCGGGGAATGCGTAACACCTTCTCCCCGAGTCAAATGAACCCCCTTATCCAAATCTCTGGTACGAACTTGACTTCGAGTCTAAGTTCTAAAATGGCGGCCTGACACGCCGGAATCAATCGTCAGGTGGCGACTCTAAATCTTATCTTTGTCACTATTAAAAACCTTTTTTTCGAGTTTTTATTAGATCTTTTATTTATTTAAAAGGTTTAGTAAAGTCTCGCTCAAAAAGAGGAGTGACATCTCTGGCGACTCTGCTGGGGAATATATTCAATTTTTGCGGGTTCGAGCTAGTACTTGATTTTGTTGGCTTTTAAAATATTTGGTTGAGCTTTATGTTTCTTTATTTATTTTATTTTCTTTATTGAATTTTATTATGTTTTTATATTTTTGTTATTTGCTAGTTGCTTATGTGTTTACGATTTTTGCTTTATGTGTTTACTGCTTTATAACTGTCATCAAATGGATTGCCCGGTCATTTCTTTCTGCAACAAGTCTCGTAGCACGCGTCGCGTGCACGAATTCTTTGTCGAGTCACCTTAATTTAAGAGGGGGAGCCGTTGGACGTATGGAGTGGGTAGAAAGCTCGAGCAGCCACCATCGACCATACGCACCCCGAATTGCCTTGTTAGTAAACCCTAAACTTAGGTCAGCCTTTAGGTCACTCTTATTTGCATCATATCATCTAGACCTAGTAGGGCTCGGTCCCAGGTACCGTGCCCCTTTGTAGGAAACTTGTCCAAATTTTGTCAAAATTGGCCCGTGGCCCAAAGTGACATTTTATTCATCCTATGTGCTAAATGTTGCATCTGTGGGGGTAAAAAGGTCGTTTGGCGGACCAATGTCTTGGAAAGAAGGGTGAATGAAGCAAATAGGGCCCTACTAACATTTTCTTTCACATTATTTTATTCCTGTTACAACCCGTAAATTCGTATATTAAAATACGCCGTGAGATAGCTCACATATGAGGACCCAAGAACCCGGAAAATGGTTGCAAGTTGAGAAAAAGAACAAAGGTGTCGCATAGCTAGATATGTGGACCGCAAAGCACAAATGCGGACCGCATATCCAGCATTAGGGTCGCAAATTGAGACAGAGTTCTGGGCTGAAATTGTGTCAAATATGCGGCCAGAATGCGGACCGCAAATATGACACTCTCCATCACAGAATGGAACAGAGTTCTTGGCTGAATCAGTGTCTAAAATGCGACCAGAATGCGATCGCATTGTTGAAAATGCGAACCGCAAATCTGGCCTTTCTGTGTCGCATAATGCAACAGATTTCTGGGGTGAGATTTACGACCAGAATGCGAACCGCATACCCTGTTTGCGGTGGGTATGCGATCGCAAACCTGAAATTCGTCAGGTACATGTGCCACTTATTGCCAAGCCTATAAAAGGGACCCAAACCCGTCCCTCCTTCATTTTTCTGAGTCCAAGCATAGTAGAAGGCCCCAAACGACCCCTCTCAAAGCCCTCACATCAAAACAACCAAATCCCTCTCTTCCAAACTCTAAATTGAAGAAGGGAAGCAAGAAATTGAAGAGCTAAAGGAAACCCTAGATGAGTTTCCCCCTCCTACGAACCCTAATGGAGGCAAAGACCTAGAAATTAATGAATCGAAGAAGAGGGTCAAATAATTCATATGTAAGGTAAGTTACTACTCCCTTTCATGTGGTTTTCCCTTAAACATTCATGATAGGGGGGTTGCAGGTCTGTAAGAACTTATGGGAGTATGACTAGAAGCCATGAAATCGAAATAGGTGAGGTTAAACGGAATGGGTCATGATTATTAAGGGTTGTAAATGAGTTGCATGTGCTATAAATACGTTTAACGAAGTTTAGGGAAGGAAGGGTGCAAAGAACCTCCACATGAATTTAGGGAAATCTTGACTAATGATAGCTATCACGTGTAGTGAGTGACCGTTGAGCTATTCTTTAATTGTAGACTAAAGGATTATGGCCATTGCGTAGCTTGAGAACCGACGCAATAAGCACCAGGTATGACTATACCGTTCTTTCTTTTGCACGATTCCTAGTGAATACAATGCCACGAATGAGCCCCAAAGAACATTCTATTCTTAGAAGCTAGTGTTGCTTATGTTGTCCTTCCCTCTATGGAATGATTATTTCTTGCTTCATGGTAACAATGTTGACGGAAATCCTTGAGTCTTATAACTATCATGTTAAAAAGGGTATTCTTAATTATACATGAGAAAGAAGGGATAATAAATGTAACAAGTCGAGAACACAAGTTCATAAATAAGCTCGCAATGTATTACGTGTATATATATATATATATATATATGTGTGTGTGTGTGTGTGTGTGTGTGTGTATGATTGAATTCGTATGACCGCGCCTTGCGAAGGCCGGGTATGAGCCCACAGAGGCATATGTTATGACCGAGCCTAGTACGGCCGGGTATGAGCCCACAGAGGCATATGTTATGATCGAGCCTAGTACGGCCGGGTAAGGCATGCTATGAGATGATAATGATGAGCCCACAGAGGCGTATGACGATAAAGAGCCCATGGAGGCGTATGTGATTGTGTGGTAACGTGTATGTAAACGGTTTCGGTAACAGTAAATGTATATGAAAATGACAAGCCCACAGCGTCGCAGATAGTGGATTTAAGGTAACGATTACGTAACGCATCCGGTAACATAAATGTACATGAAAATGGCAAACTTGCAAGGGTGAAAGTATAATTCTGTAATGATGGAAATAGGCAAATATAACAACAATGTCACAGAGGTATGTAATTAGACGTAAATATTACAACATGTCATGGTTAGTTGCCCTCAGAGGCAATTCCTTTGCTACGAGTTACATGTTTCTATCCTGATGCTTATATTGCTGCTCTTATATCGTGTTTCCTATCTTACATACTCAGTACATTTTCCGTACTGACGTCCTTTATTTTGTGGACGCTGCATATCGTGCTGCAGGTCCAAATAGATTGACAGACGGAGCTCCCCCACCGCAGTAGGCTACTAGTTCAGCAGATACTAGCAAGACCCATCCTTCGGACTTGCTACATTTTGGTATGCATTTTGTGTAGACATTTCGGGCATGTCGGGGCCCTGTTCTGACATAGGATGTTTAATGTCTGTTCTTGTAGAGGCTCAATAGACAATGTCAGTAGTGTATAGACAAATGTTGGCTATGTATGAACAGGTGTCAGGGTATATACACGTTTTGTAAATCTTATGCCTAAAACACAGTAATACGTTCCACGGATATATGTATGTATGCCTGTGCACGAAGTGTGTCTCCAATGAAAGGTCCAACTAAATGATCTTTTAGTTTGAAATAACAAGAAATAAAGTAAAGAAAATAAGTTAGCTGCAATGAAGGGTTCGCCGGTACTCTGCAAGCAGGGTCCGGTGCCCGGTCGCGGCCTGCCAGGCGGGTCGTGACAATTCCGTGCAAAGTGTGCACATATTAAAAGGACTCCCTTATTCTATACAATTCCACATATAATTCAAAGTACTCCCTCGTTCTCCGCAATACTTGAATTTAGTTCAAATCGCACATGTCCTCAAAGTTGTAGGAATTCATTCGAGCTACCCATTAAATCTTTGACTATCAGACGTAACTTTTAATATCTCTTATGCAGAACATCGTAACTATTACTTGTAATGAGTCTTTGATTCCCTACAAATACTTTATGGTAATTGTACTCATTCCATCATGAAGTTACCGAAGGTTTCTCTTCGTCTTGACTCTAGTAAATAAAATATCTTATTTCTCAAACCATTAAATTTAAGGTTACTCTTACCTGCTCTGACGCTCCCCCACTTAAGCGTAAAACCTAATTCTTAAGCTCGTGCCTAACACCCCAAGACTTCATTAAATTCTTACCTCGTAGGTAAACTTACATCTAATCATATACATGCTCACATGCTGCCACAAGTTATATTTTTATTCCCTAACTCAAAATCTCATTTTGCCATTTTTTTCCCATCAAACCCTAACCTTATTTCATCATTACACTTGTATTGCTTTTTATTTTGAAACAGGATAGAATGATTATTCTCGTTAAAGATTTTCTTATTCCTTTCTATACTAAAGTATCATGATACTTCTAACTGCATTTCATGTTGCTAAGTATCATGGTTTACTGATCTTACAACAATAATATGGTTAGCACATCACCTTTCAAGTTCGTTTTATCTTCAGAATCCGTTTTGTGACCTTATACCCTTCAATCCATAGCAAGTGCGACTACCTTATACCTCGCAGTCCATGCTTATTTATTTCAACAAGTATGACTCCTTCATACAAAACCCATATAACATTCATATAATTTCCCATAACATACACCACTTTCAGAATGCTATATGTAAGAAGCGCACAATCCATCTTCATGTCGTCATCCTAACAAATATTTTTTAAACTATAGTTAATATCCCATCTTTACATCATCATGCTTCGTGCAATTAATATAAGTACTTGTATGTTTTTCATTATTCATGGAATCTAGTTCGTTGGTACCCGATCATCGTAGGGTAATTTCTTTTGTACCTCCATAGTATCTTCAATCCCATCCCCGTGCATAATATATTAAGGATTCCTAATGCATCACTCTATAACATTTGGACACGTGTAACTCCTTAACTCCGACTCGTACCCTTACCATTTTCAAGCTCTTGGCCTTAAGCGGTCAGAGTGCTCTGAGAAAGGTAAAAGTAAAATCTTATAGTTTGGAGCCCAATTCCCACAACATATATAGTATTGTCAACTTGTCATAAATGCTTACTTTGCCTCATACATTATTTCAAATGTTCATTTTTCATAATTCATAAGGGTCCATCACATCCTAATTTAATCGCTCCACTTGCCACATGCATAAGTACTTTGGATCTTACATTTGAAAATTCTCAATTCCTACAAGTTCAAACGGACGAATCTTAACTAGTCAAACCCAAGGTCTTCATTCCACATCATTTTACCTCCTATGGTAATCTATGTTGCTTCTTGTACCTTTTCAAGGTGCACTTTTATGTATATCATGCCTTAATTTTACTTACTTACCCATTTAAGTCCACCTATCTCATCCACGCATACATTGGTATGCATCATTGAATGTTACCATCTGTTAGTATCTCATTCGTTAACCGTGAGGCATTCAAAGTTTACCTACCCTTCTCATACTTATGATATGCTTCGAATACCCTGAATTTGTGCCCATATGTGACACTTTATTTCTACATTTACTTCGTTACATGTGACATAATGACAACTTTGACATGTCGAGAGTCTCCCAATCCATAGCGAGAGTGAATCATCTCTTGTATCTTGATTTGTCCACTTTCTAAAAGTCTTGAGGGTTTCCATACACCCTCCCTTTTTTTTAGATGCTTTTGGTCATTCTTGATATTATCCCAAATAAGCCTTCATTCTTATAAGTCACAATGTGATTTCTACGAACTTGGTTGATTCATATTTTCTCACCAATTTGGTATTTTTATCATTCCTCAACACCTCATCAGGATAATTTGAGATACAACCTTCCCATTTATTTTGGAACAATTGTGTTTTTTCTTTGTACCTTTGACGTACTCATTAGTGGTGACAGAAACAGTGACCGATCGTTTTAACATCTTGACTAAAAATCTAAATTCTAGATTAGGGTCTTACTCTTTTGAGGTTCCCTCTTTCACCTCCTCTAATATAATCTTTTGTACGCTCTGGCTCTATTCTGACAACACTAATTGACATCGAAATCTCAATCTCTGTTCCATGAGCCATCAATATTCATTTGAAAATTCTTATTCACCAAAGTCATACGTGTTGACTATATCAACCCCAATCCATTCTCGACTTATCTTTCCATTTGAACCATTCTGATACTTTCGGGCTATTAGCCCAAACATCTTGTATTATAACTTGAACCTTGAGCTGTATTCTCTCCTCTACTATATCTTCCACAACATGCAATTAATACGATCGAGAATCCGTACTCTCACTTTAGGCACAAATGCACGATCTGGATTTTGAAGAAAGTGAAACACCCTAGATGTCATTGTAGCCTCCTCGATATAAGTGTGGTCAGCAACACACCGATAAGAGGGACTCTACTTGACACGGCTTCATAGACTTCCTAGGACTCGACTTAGAACCTAGTGCTCTGATAGCAAGTTTGTCATGACCTAAAACAACGTGACCGGCACCCAGCACACTACTCGACGCCAGCGAACCAAACCAAGTGATGCACCCAAATCATATGCATGAAAACCAATTTAACTGCAGAAGCTCCTTGAACATCATATACATTTTCAAGTTAAATGATAAAATATTTCCAATTCAAAATCACAGATGACGTCTTTCATGATAATAACAATGAGACTAAATAAAATAAATTTACTTTCATGTATGTCGTGTATAATCCCGTTAGCCTCTATACCAAAGAATATAACCAACAGTTGGAGTAATTCCATCAGAATAAAACATGAAAGAATATGATGGCTACCACGAAATAAAAGTGGTGCTTCATAATACCTCGGAAAGAGAGTCATCCTAGCCTGACCGCATGCCACGTATTATACATCATCCTGAAACATGTAAAGTAAGCAGGCCCTGGAGGTGGGCCCCTAAGGGCTGAGTTCACCACAGCGGTACTCAATAAGTGTCATAGACTCTCTCTAACTTAAGTTCTTGGGACAAAATTTATAAAAACAATGCACCAATATTGATATGAAACGATAAGAAATTCTATCAATTCATGACCTTTGTTATTTTAAATAACAACCATGTAAAATATAACCCATAATATAAACTTTTAAAACATTTACATAAATCCAAGATTTTGGATAAAATCATACAAAATCATTCCATTTGCTTTAAGTCATCGAAATCACTTTTGACTCCTTAGGCCTAAACATAAGAAAATCATCCTTACCTTTCGCTGGGAGTACTATTCCATCACCGACATAAGAAGGTCAACTAGGTTATGTACCTAGCGGCAAGTATCATATACCCTACTTGCTCAGGTCGTCTCATCGTAGTGCCATACGAATCAATTCAGCCATGCTAATAATAGCACAAAATAATACCCTCTCGAGGGAGAGCACTCTGTCGTAACTATACCACAAAGTGGCCATCTACGCCTACAACGCCACGTGTAATTTAATGACAACGAACATGATATATCCAAATCCAATCTCGGTGAACACAAGTAATTCCCAAAACATTTGATACTTCAAAAATAGATTCATAGCATAGTAGCCTCAACGGATTTATTTTTGATCAAATCATAGCATTTACAGAAAATCTAAATCATTTGAACAAAATTTAAATAAATAAACTTTTACATGCTAAAGCCATTAGCAATTTAACATCAATCTTTAAAAGATATCACAAATGCTATTCTGCTCATCTATTTCCAAACGAAATACTTTCCATGAAAATTTATCTTTGGCACTCAAATATGTATACCCTTGTCAATACGTAAGTTTTGATAAAAACTTATAACATTTACCTTGAGTGTCATTTTACCATCAAGATTTAAGATAAAATTTTATAAAACAACATGACACTACATATGCAACATAATATTTTAATACATGGAGACATCTGTACTTGTTGTCCCTACAAGCACGAAAGCACATTTGCAAACAACTTAAGGATTAACTCGAAACATGCTTTTAGAGAAAGTCCCTCAAGAAGAGTAAGTTTTAATCAACTTACCTCGCTTTCGCTTTATTAACATTCACAAGCTTTCAATCCTCCTTCATCATTCCAATGTTGATTAAAATTCTCAACATCACCAACAAGTCGATGTCTACAATTAGATATCCTACACTTAAATCGCCAAATAGTTTTACATGCTAGACCATTCAACTTCATTCTTATGTTTTAATACCCATTCAAAGTCATTAATGATACTACATCAATAGTCCATTGCCACCAAGTTACTATTCATCGTCTTCCATAATCAACACTTGCAAGATATACAATTCGGGTGATTACTTAGTTGATCACTTCCATCTTTTGCTAACAAATAATTCCATAGGTTCATTGTATTCGTACATTTCATCGCCAAGATTACGATTCATCTTCTCTCTTATTTTCTCAAAAGTACTATTCATGCCATGAACTAGAGTTTTATAATCCAATCTTTCAAACATTAAAACTTGTAACAAATGCTTCAAATACTTCTAACTACTCATAATAAATGAGTTTGAAGCGTTAAAATTACCTCCAATAGCTCAATCTTGAAAAATCACAACTTTGGTGATTTTAGTGTTCTTGAGGATTTGATGATGAAATCTAGCATTTGGATGCAAGAATGATAATGATGTTAGAACTCATGTATATTGAGTATGAATCAACCCAAAACAACATTAACAACTTACCTTAGTTGATTGGACTTGATTTGAGCTTAAAACCGCCCCTTCACCTCAAGAACCCTAATCCCCGATACTCAAAATACTCTCTCCCTCGACTTGGTATTTATATGCCTAGATTTATGGTTTTCGGACACTGCCTTGGATGCTATGGCAGCACTTCACTGTCAGCCATTCTTTCAGACGCGGCCCCAGATGCTTCGCATCCCCAAACTCCTCTGCCAGCCTTTGGTAATTTAGTCATAACTTCTTGTAGCAATGTCCAGATGTCAAACGGTTTGAAGCGTTAGTAAGTAGACTCGGAGATCTTTCATTTGATAGTTTTTCCATCACATAACTCCTTTTATATATATATATATATGTATATGTATATGTATATGTATATGTATATGTATATATGTAGATATGCTCGTCCAAAGTTTGGTTTTGTGAGTACTCATTTAGAACTTTAGTCTATCATGTAATTTCCAACTTGGCTTAGACTTAGGAATCTCCTTAGACCCCACTTAATTTATAATATGCCTCGTACACTTATTATCATATCCAAATTAATATCCATCATATTAATAGTCCTCGTCTGCACGTGAAATAATATAATTAGCATACATCAACTTTCTTAAATGCGCTTAAGTATTTCACCATTTGCTTTCCGGGTGCTACAGATAATTACTCTCTATGGCATTGATCTATGCGAATTGCACTACTTGGCCGCAATAAGCTTGGGATTATTGATGGCAGGTGGCCAAAGGAGCGGTTTCGTGAGAAGTACAGGTATCAATGGGAAAGGTGCAATGCAATTGTGTTATCATGGTCGATGAATTCAGTGGCTCCGAGCTTAATAATTGGCATTGCATATGATACCAGTGCTTAGAATAGTGTGGATAGATCTGCACGAACAATTTAATTAACGCGGGCACAAAGAAATTGCCACCTTGAATCAAGGCACTGCATCTGCCTCTATTTATTACTCAAAGCTCAAAGATCTCTGGGATTAGTCTGAGTCTGTAGTACCTATTCCTGATTGTGACTGTGGCAAGACAAAAGAGTTTATTGTGCATCTATGAAAACAGAAGGTGTATCAATCCCTAATGGGTTTAAATTATTCTTACTCACAAGCTCGTAGTCAAATTCTTATGATGAAATCCCTACCTACAGTAAATCAAGCTTATGTTATGCTCATGAGTGATGAGAGTCAAAGAGCTATAGTTGTTTCTGTTGGAGTGTTAGGATCTTCTCCTAGTGTAAACACAAATGCATATGACTCCACTGTATTGTATAGTGCTAAGCCTAATTTCCATCCAAAGTTTAGGAAGAATTATAATGTTCAGTGTGAGTTTCGTAAAATGAAAAGTCACAGTAAGGAAAACTGCTACAAAATATTAAAGTATCCACTAGACTATAAGTTCAAAAAGAAAAGGGGAGCTGGTGCTTATAATGCAATGGTATAACCTAGCCATGATACGCCTTTGTATACTAATCATGTCTCTCAAAACATGTCAATGCAACCTATGCCAATGCAATTCATGCCTGTGTACCATGGCCATCAGTATAATATGAGCCAAGTTGCTGAAGGCTTGCAGGGTCAAGGAAACTCTAGCACTCAGACTCAAGCATGCACAGCCTCAGGGATCAACAAGTACTTCTTCACAAGGAAGTGTCCCTTCATCAATGAGCAGTATAATCAGATAATACGGATTTTGAACAGTATCCCAACTCCTCCTACTCAGGCAAATGCAACAGGTACTGATATTGCTCTTTTAGCATCCACTAGCTCACAGGAATGGATCATTGATACAGGTGCGATATGGTGTCAGATGTTAATTTACTTACCAAAACTTCCCTAATTACACCTTATAAGCCTAGAAGAGTTCTATTACCTAATGGAGATGTTACTCAAGTTACTTATATTGGAGATAGCCATATTTCAGATAGAAACACTATTAAAGAAGTGCTTTATGTACCTCAGATCAAATTCAACTTGTTATTAGTCTCCAAAGTGACAAGAGATCTAAGATGCTTTGCTTCCTTTTATCCCGATTTGTGTGTATTTCAGGATATCTTCAGTGCAAGGTGAGGGAATTTGGTAGGGAAAGAGATGGTCTGTATTTCTTGTAGAAGCATGGTGCCAAGAAGCTTACTATAGACTGGTAGCTGTTGCTAGAATAAAGTCAAGAAATAGTAACTCTCATATGGATATTACTCTGTGGCATAAACAATTAGGACATGTCTCCAGTATGGTTCTCAGTTTAAACTGTTTCTTGCTAAACTATCAAGTATTACTCACACTATAAATAAATGTAGTGTATGTCCATGTACTAAGCAAACTAGGTTACCATTCCCTGCTAGTTGTATTAAGAGCACTGATGCATTTGATATAGTCCATATAGATGTTTGAGATCCTTACAAATATGCAACTTTTGATGGTAACAAGTATTTTTTGACAATTGTTGACGACTTCACTAGAATAACTTGGTTATTTCTTTTGAAACTAAAGTCTGATGTGTGTGTTGTACTTGCACAGTTTATTGTGTTTGTTCAAACTCAATTTCACATAACTATGAAGGCAATCATAACTGAAAATGGATATGAATTTGTTAACTCTGTCTGCAACACCTTGTTCCAGAAATATGGCATTATCCATCAGAAGACTTGTGCTTATACTCTTCAGTAATATGGAGTTGCTAAGAGAAAACACAGGCACATACTGGAGGTAACTAGAGCCTTAAGATTTCAGGCTAATATCCCTATTAAGTACTGGGTCATTGTTTTCTCGTAGCTGTATATATTATCAATATGATGCCATCTGCTGTCCTCAATGGCCTGTCTCCTTTTGAACTGTTGTATGGTAGAGCACCTACCTTGGAGAATCTAAGAGTTCTTGGTTGTTTTTGTTACGCCAAGCAGGTTCAAGAAACAGACAAACTCCTTCCCAGAGCTAAGCCTACTATCCTTATGGGTTTTTCTGATACTCAAAAGAGCTATGTACTATTGGATCTGGACACTCATTGCTTTTTCATCAACAGGAATGTCTCCTTCAGGGAAGATGTCGTCCTCAGCACCACATGTGTTCTTGCCTATTGAATCATCTACTTATGATGAAGAACACACCTCATTTCATCCTCCTGCCTCCACTCCTGTCAACTCTAGCCATGCAGCTAGTAACTCAAGGCAGGACTCCTCACTATTGCACCACCTTGCATCAGAAGTGTTGCAATCTTCGTTGCCTTCTCAGTATCAGAACTCCAGTGGTCTGAGAAGATCCTTAAGGACCAAATAGGCTCTATTTGGATAAAAGACTTTGTCTCTATGCCAGTACACAAGTTTGTGCCTTACTCTATTGTCAATCATGTATCATATGCTGGACTCTCTCTCAAGTATCAAGTTTATATAGTTGTTTTCTCCAGTATAGTGCAACCTACTTCCTTTGAAGAAGCGGTTAAAGATTCTAGATGGGTGGATGCTATACAGGCTGAGATTGCTGCCTTATAATCTAATCATAATTGGGATGTGGTCTCCTTACCTGATAGCAAATTTCCTATTGGCTGAAAGTGGATCTACAAAGTAAAGTATGAAGCCTCAGGAGAAGTAGATAGGTTCAAGGCCAGATTTGTGGCCAATGAGTATAGCCAACAAGAGGGCATTATTTATCAGGAGATATTTAGTCCAGTAGTTAAAATGGTTGCAGTCAGAACAATTCTGGCTGTTGATTCATCTGAGCATTGGCACACTCATCAGATGAATGTGTACAATCCTTTTCTCCAAGGGGACTTACATGATGGGATCTATATGACTCTACCACAAGGGTTTCAGAGTCAGGGGGAGAGCAGACCAACATGCAGACTGTTAAAATCTTTGTATGGACTTAAACAAGCACCAAGACAGTGGAATGCTAAGCTATCTGAAGCACTGGTGCACTTGGGCTTCATATAGAGTCAACATGATCACTCATTGTTTGTAAGAAGGACATGCAAGCACACTATAATCATTTTGGTCTATGTGGATGACATGCTTCTCACTGAACCTAACTTGACACTAATAGGTGAAGTAAAAGCTAAGCTCCAACTGGCTTTTAAGATGAAGGACTTAGGAGAGTTGAAATATTTCCTTGGCATTGAGTTTGCCAGATCACAGAAAGGCATTCTAACGCATCCAAGAAAATACACACTAAAGCTCATTTATGAACTTGGACTGGGGCCTGCAAAGCCTGCAGTCACACCTATTGAAGCCAATGTCAAGCTGACTACTAAGGAATGTGATGAACACACTGGCACCTAATGTCACAGAAGATGAAATCTTGGCAGACCCCGGTAAATACCAAAGGCTACTTGGAAGGCTACTCTACTTGACTATCGCAAGATCAGATACAACTTTTAGTGTTCAGACACTAAGTCAATTTATGCAGAAAACAAAGAGGTACCATATAGAAGTTGCATAAAAAGTACTCAGATATGTGAAGGGGAAGCCTGGACAAGGCATACTACTATCTAGCAAGAAGAGGAACACTATCACAGCATACTGTGACGCTGACTGTGCAGCCTGTCCTCTCACTAGGAAATCAGTAACTGGCTTCTTTATCAAGTATGATGACTCCTTTGTGTCCTGGAAGTCAAAAAAGCAAAGTACTATCTCCAGGAGCTCTGTAGAATCAGAGTACAGAAGCATTGCATCAACTGTGGCAGAGTTGATTTGGATACTTGGTTTGTTCCAGGATGTTGGGGTAGCAATTGATCTTCCTGTGAACATTCACTCAGACAATAAAACAACAATTCAAATAGCTGCCAACCTAGTGTTCCATGAACCCACCAAACACATTGAGATATATTGTAATTTTATAAGAGAGAAGATACAGAACGGACTGGTGAAGACCGAATATGTGGCAACTAAGGAGCAGCTGGACTCAAGAGCGGAGCTAGAATGTAAGCTACGGGTTCCATTGAACCTAGTAACTTTAATACAAATTTAATATTTATTTTAAGAAATTATTTAATAAATATACAAAATTAAATTTAGAACATAATTATTTACACCTGATGTCGCTATCCTATAGCTTGGAACCCATAAAATTCAAATTGTACAGCCTTTGCCCCGACTTGGAGAATTACAATGGTGCATCGAAAGTAAGTCCAAGAGAAAGAACTAAACTAGTTGAACAATATGAGTAATGAGAAATAAAATAATTAAGAAGAACTTTAAACGATTTCAAAGTTAATTAGAAGAGTTGTTGTTCTATTTAATTGGTTTTTCCTTTTAACTTTATTAGTTTGTAGATGAAAGTGACTGCTAAATTCATTCATAAAATGGACGTGTCCAACGGCCCAGCTAAAGCGGAAAAACTAGCTAAGAGTTGGTCCGAGCTACGCTTCTATATTTTAGTGTCCAATCGCGAATTTGGGGAGAAGTGCACAAATAACACATGTAGAAACCACGTCACGAAGCCGCTCTAAAGAGTTGATATTTAAAAATTAGTCAATATGTTTTAAATTTTAGTGAGCTAGTACTTATTTAATTGACCTTCTTTTCGATGTCAATGAATTTCTTTCTTTTACTTTTATTTTGTTCAAGTTATCTCTCCCTCGTTACGAACAAAAAAGTGAGGCTGTGCTCCAGTCATACACTCCCTTTGTTCTACCCATGTGCATTTCCTCTGTTTTGTGCTCGTTACGCCCTTGTGCCTTTAGTTGAAGTATAGATCGTCGATTCAATCTATCTTAGTTTAATTTTTCGGGATAAAAATATCCTGAAATATTCTAAAATTCAAAATTTTAATTCAAATTTTCAAAACAAAATAAGTACGGACTAATTCCTATATAGTAGTCCTGAGAATGATGGTTAATACACTGTCCCCACAAATAGCCTATTTTAAGGGAACTGTTTAAGATATACATAGTTTTAACAATTATTTAAAGCTTACCCAACCCGTAGTAAATTATTAATAATGGGACAAAAATACCCTTAAATTAAACAAACACCACTCTCCGTTGTTGTTGTAGTTTGTAAATCGTTTAATCTTTTGTTTTTCTTCATTCTCGCGCCAAAGCATTTTTTCCATTGATAAAAAAATATTTTCTCAATCAAAATGAAATTTTCAGCAAGATCTTCGGATAGTTAATTTCTCTTTCCAATTTTGATACTAACCCAGTAAAAAAATGTAATTTAATCATAATTTAATCTAAATAAATTTTGACATTTGAATATAAAACATAACATGTTATTAAATTAGACATGCACCGCCGGAAATGGAGAAATGCTGCACGGGAGTTGAGCCAAATCCCTCCATCACCACCACTGAAAACTCCCATCAATTCCCCTTATCCCAAGAACAACCATCTTCTCCAATTCCAGCAAATCACCAACGACACCAACGCCGCTATACTTTACCCATTTCGTTTGGCAGCTTCAAGCAAATTTGGGTTCAAAATGATAAATTTTAGCAACAAAGATGTTCCCAATAGCTACATATACATATCCCAGTAGGATTCAATATTTCAGATAATATATATCAAAAACATAAAAGCAGTGTTAGCAAAAATAATCTGTAATAGTTTAAATAACATTTAAAAATAATTTGTCAAACATTTAGTAAAAAACAGATTACACTGTTTTTAAAAAAAAAAAAAACTTAAAACCAGTAAACTACAGAAATTGAAGAATGAACAGAAACAGTGTAGAAATATTTTCAGAATATAATCGAGCCCACTTAGTTCAAAGTATGTCCTTAAGGAAATTATTCCCCTCATAGTACTCGAGGTCGATGGAATATCCCCTCCCAGGATAGAACGATTATCTTACCAGAACAGTAGTACTCCAAATTCTGGTAGCGGCGAACCACTCAACAGTAGTTTATCACACAGAATAAAGAAGAGAGTTTTTTTTTTTTTTTGAGAGAAAGTTAGATTGCAGAAATTTGTAATGAATTCTGAAAAAATCTGGAATTTATAACTGTTGGAGGTACTAATTCTGAATATTTGCAACCATTTAGATCAGTCACCAGGTTTTTGGAGGGGAATTCGAAAAAATCCGGGAAGACGAAAAACGGACCGGGTCGGTCACAAGTCGCTGGTCGCGTGCGGGTCAGGGTCGATCCGCGTTGGATGGTTTCTTATTTATTAAATAATTAAATAAATAAATAAATAAATAAATAAATAATTAAATAATTAAGGAAAAGTTTGTCCAAAAAGATAATCAATCAATCTTTGACAAATCCAAAGCCAAAGCCGAGTCGAGCGAGCGACGACGACGGCGCGAGGGGGCCTTGCCCCTCCAACCCTTTTAGCAACTAGAGAAGGTGTAATGTAATATATACACCTCTCTTTTCCTCTCTTTTTCCTATATGGGACAAATGCTTTAACCAAAGCAAAATGGACCTTTTACATTCCCTTCATTTTTCATCCCATCATTTTCTATTCATCAATATCAAAACCCAACAATCCCCCACATGAATGGGGAATAGCCATAATATAAAAGAATGCCCGGACGAGTGTGATATACACAAGCGAAGATTGACTGTATCTGGATAAGTAGGTTTCCCTCTGAACTTTCCGTAGTGAATTTATATCGGATATACTCGATCAATCGGTAGATTTGATATCTTGAACCATCGAACTTTGTTGTATACCTAGACAACATAAGTCACATAATCAACGATCAACCGTTTATGGTTCTCACGGTTGTGTTCGTTTCAGCCATGAACACCGCCTGATTTCATGAGTGCATAGAGATGGGCCTTCACTGTCATTCCCCTCTAAAGTGGCTTGCACTTAACACTCACATAGGTGATTTTTAAACATGTGGTCCTATAGCCACATTATCTGATCATACACTGCCAGATTTAGATTATCATTAAAAAACCTTAATGCTTTATTAACTCATTAACAAGCCATAAAGTTTTATCCTTATTTCTGAACATTGTCTTCATCCGAGAATGGGTTGAGTTATTTGACAATGTTGAACCGTCAGTCACAACTTTGTTTGATCTCTTTGAACCTAGCTCTTGGGATCTCCAGTTTGCTAGGTAGAGTTACCGCCATGATGACTTGTCCTCGGCCTTAACCCCATTCCCATTGATGATCTACTAACTCTCTCTCTAGATAAGCCTTTTGTAAGCAGATCCGCTACGTTATCTCTTGACTTTACATAGTCAATCGTGATAATGCCACTAGAGAGGAGTTGTCTAACGATATTGTGTCTCCGTCGTATGTGACGAGATTTTCCGCTATACATTACGCTCCCTTCCCTACCTATTGCTGCTTGACTGTCATAATGTATACATATAGGAGCCAAAGGTTTGGGGCAGAATGAAATTTCTTCTAGGAAATTCCGGAGCCATTCAGATTCTTCACCGGCCTTGTCTAAAGCTATGGATTCAGATTCCATAGTGGAACGGGCGATGCAAGTCTGTTTGGATGATTTCCAAGACACTGCTCCTCTCCCAATTGTGAAAACATATCGACTTGTGGATTTAACTTCAGACGATCCAATGATCCAATTTGCATCACTATATCCCTCAATCACTTCGGGATATTTATTATAATGTAAAGCATAGTCTTGAGTATGTTTCAGATAACCCAAAACTCATTTCATTGCCATCCACTATGTGTGATTGGGATTACTTATAAACCGACTCAGTTTGCTAATAGCACATGCTATATCTGGTCGTGTACAATTCATGATATACATCAGACTTCCCAACACTTTCACATAGTCCCCTTGCGATTTACTTTCACCTTCATTCTTTTAAAGTCCGTAACTCACATCAATTGGAGTTCTGACAATCTTGAAATCCAAGTACTTGAACTTGTCAAGTATTTTCTCTATGTGAGACTGTGATAATATTAAACCTTGTGGAGTCTTATGAATTCTGATTCCTAAGATTACATTAGCAACTCCTAAGTCTTTCATGTCAAATTTGCTAGCCAGCATGCGCTTTGTAGCATTTATATATGCCATATCTTTGCTCATTATCAGCATGTCATCAACATACAAATAAACAATGACTTCGTGGCCTGGAGTGTTTTTAATGTAAACATATTTATGATACTCATTGATTTCAAAGTCATTTGCCAACATGATTTGGTCAAATTTAGCATGCCATTGTTTGGGTGCTTGTTTAAGTCCATAAAGTAATTTTACAAGTTTGCACACTTTCTTTTCTTTACCAGGAATCACAAAATCCTCGGGTTGTTCCATATAAATTTTTTCCTCCAAATCACCATTTAAGAAAGCTGTTTTAACATCCATTTGGTGAATTTCAAGACCATACACGGCTGCCAGAGCCACTAACACCCGAATGGATGTTATTCTTGTTACAAGCGAGTATGTGTCAAAATAATCAAGACCTTCCTTTTGTCTATAACCTTTGACCACAAGCTTTGCCTTATATTTGTCAATAGTGCCATCAACTTTCATTTTCCTTTTAAAAATCTATTTAGAACCTAAAGGCTTGTTTCCAGGAGGAAGATCAACCATTTCCCATGTGTGATTATCTAAGATTGATTGAATCTCACTCTTGACTGCCTCTTTCCAAAATGCTGAATCAGGAGATGACATAGCCGCCTTGAAAGTTTGAGGCTCATTTTCAAGCAGGAATTTCACAAAATCTGAATCGAAGGAAGTAGATGTCCTTTGATGTTTGCTACGCCTTGGATATTCTTCGCTAGGGGCATTCTCCCTTTGGTTCTTCCCATGGTCGTTTAAATCTTTCATTCGATGACTCGCATTCAATTTTATACGGATAGATATTTTCAAAGAATTCAGTATTATCAGATTCAATTACCGTATTATTATGAATTTCGGGATTGTCAGAATCATGAACCAAAAATCTACATGTTTTACTGTTTGTTGCATATCCAATAAAAGTACAGTCCACGGTTTTTGATCATATACCTTTGCTAGACACCCCCACACTTTAAAATATTTTAAGTTGGGTTTTCTTCCTTTCCATTTTTCATAAGGAATAGAGTGTATTTTGTTGTGGGGTACTCTATTGAGTATTCGATTAGCTGTAAGGATAGTTTCCCCCACAAATTCTGCGGTAAACCAGAATTGATTAGTAAAGCATTCATCATTTCTTTCAATATCCGATTTTTCCTTTCCGCAACTCCATTGAATTGTGGTGTGTAGGGGGCAGTAGTTTGATGGATGAATCCATATTCTAAACATATTTCTGCAAAAGGAGATTCATATTCTCCACCCCTACCACTTCTAATCATATTAATTTTTTTATTCAATTGATTTTTGACTTCATTATTATATTGCTTAAATGCTTCTATTGCTTCATCCTTATTATTTAGCAAATAAACATAACAATATCGAGTGCAATCGTCAATAAAAGTTATGAAATACTTTTTCCCACCGCGAGATGGTATTGACTTCATATCACAAATGTCAGTATGGATTAAGTCTAGAGGATTTGAATTCTCTTGAACAGACTTATATGAATGCTTAACAAACTTTGATTTAACACATATTTGACATTTAGATATATTACACTCAAATTTAGGCAATATTTCAAGATTAATCATTTTTCACAAGGTTTTGTAATTGACATGTCCTAAACGAACATGCCATAAATTATTTGACTCCAATAAGTAAGAAGAAACAGATTTTTCATTAATACTGTCAACAACAATTACATTAAGTTTGAAAAGGCCCTCGGTGAGGTAGCCCTTTCCTACAAATATGTCATTCTTACTAAGTACAAATTCATCACTAACCAGCACTCACTTAAACTCATTTTTCACGAGTAATGCCGCTGAAATTAGATTCTTCCTAATTGTTGGAACGTGCATGACGTTGTTGAGAGTCAGCACTTTTCCGGATGTCATCTTCAACAGAACCTTTCCATATCTTTCAACTTTGTCTGTTGTAGTATTTCCCATGTATAGCTCCTCTTCGGGTCCAGCGGGAGTACAGGTTGCAAATGCTTCCTTAACGGCACACACATGTCGAGTGGTGCCAGAATCAAGCCACCACTTCTTTGGGTTACCAACCAGGTTGCACTCAGACAACATTGCACACAGGTCATCAACATCTACCACCATGTTTGCTTGACCCTTGTTTTTCTCTTAATTCTTCTTGGGGGGCACAACAGTCGGGAGCTTTATGGCCTGCTTTACCACAATTATAACAGTTGCCTTTGAATTTTTTCTTGTTAGGATCCTTCTCTTTTCCAGAAGGCCTCTTCCTTTCTTGTTCTTTTTTGGAGCAACATCTTCAACGACGTTTTCCCCCTCAATCGGTGAACTCTTAACGGTACTTCTTCTCAGCGGTTTTGTTATCTTCCTCGATCTTGAGACGAATCACAAGATCCTCCAACTTCATTTCCTTTCTCTTGTGCTTAAGATAATTCTTGAAATCTTTCTATGAGGGTGGCAACTTCTCAATCATTGCAGCTACTTGGAACGCTTCATTCACTATCATGCCTTCAGCAATAAGGTCATGGAAGATAAGTTGAAGCTATTGAACTTGGGTTCCAACGATTTTTCCATCCACTATTTTGTAGTCTAGGAATTTGGCAACCACAAACTTCTTCAAGCAAGCATCTTCGGTTTTGTACTTCTTTTCAAGTGCACTCCATAATTCTTCGGAGGTCTCTACTGCACTGTAGACGTTGTGCAAGTCATTTTCTAAGGCACCCAAAATGTAGCCTTTGCACAAAAATTAGCCTATTTTCATGCCTCAACAATCATAAATTTTTCATTGGCCGGCAATATCAATAGCAAGCACAGGAGGGTCTTCATTGGTGAACTTCTGCATACCAAGGGTGGTAAGCCAAAAGAACATTCTTTGTTGCCATCCTTTAAAGTTGGCACCAGTAAACTTTGCAGGTTTCTCAGCCGGTGGCACAGCGGTACGGGTTGTAGGAGTAACCGCTGGTGCAACATTCGCAGAGGGAGTTCAAGTCGCAGAAGGAGTAGCACTTTCACTTGCCATTTCTTTTCACTGTCAAAGTTGACAAACTGTCTTAATAATCAGAATAGCAAAAATTTTCCAACAGCAAGGATGAAGTTTTTATGTTCTTCAAATCGTTGTACAAGTATGAACTCTAATATTCCAATGAAGTTTTTATGTCTTCAAGTCAGAATACGAAATTTCATACGGAATAGAAAACCACACAGGTTTTAGTCTCCAAAATAGAATACAGATTAATATATAAACTGTTAATTTTCTTAAGATTGTTAGCAAAAATAATCTGTATAAGTTTAAATAACGTTTAAACACAATCTGTCAAACACTTAGTAAAAAACATATTACACTGTTTTAAAAAAAAAACTTAAAACCAGTAAACTACAGAAATTGGAGAATGAACAAAAACAGTGTAGAAATATTTTCAGAATATAATCGAGCCCACTTAGTTCAAAGTGTGTCTTTAAGGAAATTATTCCCCTCACAGTACTCGAGGTTGATGGAATATCCCCTCCCAGGATAGAACGATTATCTTACCAGAATAGTAGTACTCCAAATTCTGGTAGCGGCGAACCACTCAACAGTAGTGTATCACACATAATAAAGAAGAGAGTTTTTTTTTTTGAGAGAAAGTTAGATTGCAGAAATTCATAATGAATTCTGGAAAAAATCTGGAATTTATAGCTGTTGGAAGTACTGATTCAGTCACCAAGTTTTTAGAGGGAAATTTGAAAAAATCCTGGAAGAGGAAAAACGGACCTGGTCGGTCACACGTCGGGGGTCGCACTCGGGTCAGGGTCGATCCGCTTTGGATAGTTTCTTATTTATTAAATAAATAAATAAATAAATAAATAAATAAATAAATAAATAAATAAATAAGAAAAAGTTTGTTCAAAAAGATAATCAATCAATTGATCCAAAGCCGAGCCGAGCAAGCGACGACGACGGCACGAGGACTTGCCCCTCCAACCCTTTTAGCAACTAGAAAAAGTGTAATGTAATATATACACCTCTTTTCCTTTCTTTTTCCTACGTGGAACAAATACTTTAACTAAAACAAAAAAAATCTTTTACATTCCCTTCACTTTTTATCCCATCATTTTCCATACACCAATATCAAAACCTAACATGAAGTGCCTCTTGACGATGAATAATCTATTCTTTCTTGATATAATACCAATTCTTTTCTTCTCAAAAAGAGTATTGGTTTGTCTTGACAAATGTCCAAGTTCCCGGAAAGATAATCTAGAAAAGTAAATGCAACACGTACCCTCTACCAATCTTTTTAGTTGCAAAAAGGTGACATTTAGAGCTTTCTTTTGTGCTTAAACGCATGCCAAGAGACTAATACGTGTTAACCAAAAACTAACCACTAATTAACAATTAATTTCTTGTTTAATCATTAATGTTACTGAAAGGCAATTTCATTTCCACTATCATATCCACAAGTTAGATTCAAATTGTTATATATTAATTTCGACAAGCTATACCTTACCCCACCTCATTCACAGTGAAAAATTAATTTTTCTTAATTAATTAGTCAATTGTTATGTTTATTTAAGTTTAATTTAAAGCTAATGAAGTGACTCCATAAACTTAAGTGTTTCCTTTATTTTGATAGCTTCAGCAGGAATGCTAAGGATTTGAAAGTGCAGAATAGACTTAATTTTGTATAAGTTAACAAAATTACCTTTTTAAAGTCATTTTCTCCTCCTTTCCCCCATATTTCATGCTATCTGTATAGTATTAGGGCTATATCATATGATAATAAAACTGCTAGCTAGGCTAGAAGATTTCTTATTATGCTTATTTTTGTTCCCTTCCGAACTGGAAGCCGGTATGGTTGGAATTTTCTTTTTTCTTTTTTACATAAGTAGCAGAGAATTAGACAATTTTCAATTGAATAAAACAACAAAAAAAGGGTTACTGTATTAAAGCTCAAACTCGTGATACTGTGATTATCTGCACAAGGACAGCTTGACAGGGTTGGAAGCGCAAAGAGTGAGAGATACTATTTGAGTATAAAATTACGATTATTTCTTTGACTTTATTATGTTTCCTTGAGTTCAAAACTAAGCATAGGGGATTTTGGTGAGAATAAAATAAGGTTAGAAAGGACGTAAAACTTAATTTTAATAGAGGCTACGATTATTCTTCAAACATTAAATATTGCTATTTCTTTTACTAAACAAATGATCATTATAATGTCTTTAACATGCTTATTACTTGAAAAGACGAAGTGTTTTATGCTAAAACATCTTATCATAACGATTGTAACGACGAGACTCATTAACATATACGAGCCAAAATTAAATTATTAAAAATATTAATTTCGATTCTAATTTTTTTTATAAAGGAAAACCATTTCCTTTAAAGTGATTATGAAAGATAAAATTAATAATATCAACCACAAAATTTTGATTGTATTCAGAACAGTGATAATAACGAAGGCATGGTTACATACTTACATTCCATATTCGATTATCTAAAAGTATATATGTAAAAAGAATTCTCCAGAACCCATCGGCTATCGGTACTTTATCTACATCCCTGTTTGACTCGCACAATAATTCTGTGTAAAATTTGTAGTCTCCAAAAGAAAATAATTTTTAAGTCTTAGAATATTTGTATAGGTTCTCCTCAAGACATCAAGTCTAGAAGTTTTTCAAGATGGGTGGAATATTACTTAAAAAGTCACAGATAATTTGAAGGATTTCTATAGAATTTTAAAAACCTACTGGAGACTTGCAAAATCGAACAATTCCTGTTTTGAAGCATCGTCGAGAGAGAATTGTTTGCTGCTTATTTGTTTTCTACGGGGCAACATGCATTGGCTACTTTAGTAGAAACGGTACCAGGTAGCCACTTTAAAGGGCTACTATTTAGGAATTAACTAGTGTGTTCTGAATTTTGAATTTTTTATATAATTTTTTGGCATAAAAATTGTCCTGAATTGTTCGTAAATAAAAATTTTAGTTCAAACTTTTAGGACAAAATAAATACAGGCTAATCCCCAAATAACAGCTCTAAGAGTGACTATTTTCGCACTTCCCCCGCTGCTATATGTAAGGGCCATAATGCATATTGCGTTGTTATGTTTTTGGAATTTTAAGAGCCCACTCCTCCTTTGGTCTATTATGGGCCTTGCAAAGTGAAAGTAGCCATTTTTAAGCATGCTGTTTAAAATATATCCACAAATTACAATGTATTTAAAGATTAGCTATTTTTGCTCAAACTTCAAGACACGGCATCCTAGAGTTTAAACCTCAAAATTCAAACTTCAGGACATCGTGTCCTAAAGTTTGAAAATTGTGTCCAGAAGTTCGAATCTTATGTCCTAAATTTTTAAATTAGTAGTTTAGAAATTCAGGACACTTACTCCTGAATTTCAAATTAGCAGCACAAAAATTCAGGATACTTAGTCCTGAAGTTTGGATGAATTGGCTAATCTTTAAATACATTGTAAATTATAAATATATTTTAAATAACGGGCTTAAAAGTAACTATTGCTGCACTACGCCCCCTTGCAAATAGTAGCTAATACATTTGGGACCCTCATTATGGATGGATCTCGGGAAAAATCGCGAATAGCCATTTCTCACAGTGGCGGAGCCACATTAAACCAAGTTGACTTTCCTTAATTTTTTGATATATTTAATTATTTATATTTTGATACCCCTTAATAAAAATTATAGCTCCGTCACTAAATTCTCAGTTAATATAATTAAAAAATAACTAATGTCCTAAAGTTGAATTTCACGAGTGAAATTTCAGGATAATGATTATTTTTTACTTGTGAAAATTTAAAACTTCAAGACATAGCTATTTACCTAGCTGTTTTAATAAAATCTCTTATTAACCAAAAAAAAAAAAAAAAAAGAAGGGCGAATGCTTATCACAGACAGTCCAGTGATCGAAAAGTCATAATTTAATTCACAAAGTCACAAGTTTGATTTGATTGTCTCTGCTATTTAATCTCTTTTCTGGTTAGCAATGTATAATGTCTTGGGCGGCTTTTCAGTCATGTCCCATGATTTCTTGGACGTGCTCCGTAGCGTCCTGGCAAGTTTCCCTAACATCACGATCGGTCCCGTGGTCTCGGTAACTTCAAGTGACAAGCGCACAGGCGCTTCTGTCGTTCCACTGAAAACCAGCGCCAACGCTCAGCCACAGGCAGATGCCAACAGCGTCGCGCGCGCAAACAACGCCGCACACAGACCCTGATGCTAAAGACAACGTTGCTGCAAACAAACTTGTTTCTACCTTGTAGAAGGCTAATTCCTTTTCATTGTAAATATAGAGTAGGTTTACTTTATTTTCTCTTAGCGTGCTCCTACAACTTATTTACATTGTTTATTTTTTTTAACGCATTATTAGGGGGATCAAGCATTTCTAGCAAGCAAACAATTCCCTGTACTGGTGTCTCTCCCCCTCGACACCGCGTAGCTTTTCTGTAATAGCTTTCATTTATGCAATCAAGCTTTCTTTCATTCTCAATTTTCTTTTTTATTCTCAGTTGCTCGCGACATTGATTTTCCCGTACGGCACTAACAATCTAGTCTAGCGTACAGAGGGGACCTCAGTTGGCGGACAACAATCGCGCTGATATCGATTGCTTAGCCTTACGTTGCCCTTCCAAAGAATCTCAGAAAGGCGCCGCGTAACAGTTGGTATCAGAGCTAGGTTCAACATCGGACGAGGGATAACATTGCAAATACCACCATTTCTTACCATGGTGAATCATAGGGATCGCATCGCGACCCTTGAGGAGACGGTTGACGCATTACGGCCCATCGCGGAAACAGTGCCTGATCTAAAGACCAGCCTAGCACAAAGGTTGGACGACCTGGATTGCAAGATGCACTAGGCCGAAGTTGACATAGAAAACATCAGCCGCGACTCTGAAGGAGACCGGCAAACGGCAGCCACAGAGGCAGCCGAAATTTTTGGGAAATTTGAGGGCCTACAGCAGGAACGTGCCGAAGATTTAGCCCACAGGGCACAAGAGGCAGACAGGGTGACTGCCATGCAATGAACTATAGACAACTTGACAGGCCAGCTCAACGTTGTCAATGCTGCTTTACAAGGCCTGCTTCGAGGAGGCGGGAACCAAACCGGGGATGCTGTTAACTTCGCCCCTGCGACATAGAAACTGAAAATTCCCGAGCCAAAGCCATACAGTGGAGCTTGGAATGCCAAAGAAGTGGAAAACTTCATCTTCGACATCGAACAATACTTCGATGCCGTGTGAGGCCTAGAAGAAGCTAAGAAGGTGGCAACTGCTGCCATGTATCTTCAGGGTGATACTAAACTCTGGTGGCGGGTGAAGTACGAAGCCATCAGGGCCGGTGAAGATACTCTTGACACATGGGCGGAACTGAAGGCAACTATACGCCTGCAGTTCTTCCCCGAAAATGTTGAGTACAATGCAAGGAGAAAGCTATGGGAGCTCCGTCAGACCAAATCAGTACGGGACTACGTGCGAGAATTCTCCGCACTCATGCTGAGCATAGGTGACATGGAGGACAAGGACAAACTCTTCACTTTCCTAGAAGGGTTGAAACCCTATGCCCGTATGGAGACACGTTACCCAAGGCGATCCAAGCAGCGGAGTGCCTTAGGATTATCAAGTGGAAGCTCAGAAGGATAGGCCTCAACAGCCTGTCAAAGGAGGGTACAAAGGGGGTCAGCCGAGTATTGGTGGCCCTAGCAGAAGTGGAGGAGATCGGAGTTCAACCAAATCTAAGGCTCCCTCCTCAGGCAGTGCTAGCACTGCATCTAACAACAACGATCGGGAGAGGAAACCCCCTTCAAGATGCCATCATTGCGGCGGACCACATTGGAATAATGAATGTCCACATGCACAAATGAATGCCCATCAAGCTGTTGATGATCGGACGGATGACGAATCCGATGATGCGGACCAGACTGAACCAATAGGTGCCTTCAATGCAATTGTTGGCTCTATTTCTGAGGCCTTAATGGGAACCAGCGCTGGTATCCGCAAGAAGAAGGACCCCTGCCCAATCAATAAGATGGGAAAAAGAAGGCGGATGAGAGGGCTCCTCTTAAACAAGAGAGGACCTTAATGTTCGTCAAGATTAAGGTAAATGGCAAACCCATTCGGGCGATGATAGACACGGGTGCTACCCACAACTATTTTGCCTCGACTCAGGTGGAGCGCCTTGGCCTAGTCGTAGGAAAGGGCAGAGGTCGTGTCAAGGCTATCAACTCACCTCCTCAGCCAGTGGGTGGAATAGCCAGAGTAGTCCTAGTGAAGCTTGGCCCTTATGAAGGAAAATTCAACCTGCGGGTGGTGGTCATAGACGATTTCGAGCTGATAGTAGGGTTGGAATTCCCGAGGCAAACCAACACCATGACCATACCATATATAGACATGCTACTGATGATGGGAATAAATGGGGCCAAGCCCTGCATTATCCCGTGTATGCCCATGAAGATGGCCGCTGAAAACATCTCGGCCTTGCAGTTGAAGAAGGGGGTCAAAAGACATGAACCTACGTTCTTGGCTACCCTCTGCATTGAAGATATAGAATGCTACTCGGGTCCTCTTCCTGCACCCTTGAAGGAGCTGCTACTGGAATTTGAAGACGTCATGCCACAAGACATGCCGAAGCGACTCCCGCCTAGGCGCACTGTGAACCATGAGATTGAGTTGGTGTCGGGAACGAAGCCACCTGCCCGAGCGCCGTACAGAATGTCACAACCCGAACTCACCGAGCTTCGGAGACAGTTGACGGAAATGCTAGACACAGGGATCATCGTGCCCTCCAAGTCCCCGTACGGGTCTCCTGTGCTATTCCAAAAAAAACATGATGAAAGCTTACGATTCTGTATGGATTATCGGGCTCTAAATAAAATCACTGTGAAGAACAAGTATCCTATTCCGCTAATGGCAAACTTGTTCGATAGACTGGGTAGTGCGACAGTGTTCACCAAAATAGACCTGAAGACAGGTTATTGGCAAGTTCGGATTGCAGAGGGTGATGAACACAGGGCGACTTGCGTGACAAGATATGGGCCATATGACTTCCTGGTTATGCCATTCGGCTTGACGAATGCACTAGCCACATTTTTCACCCTGATGAACCAATTCTTCCGAGAATACATTGACGAATTCGTGGTGATCTATTTGGATGACATTGTAGTATATAGCCAAACACTGGAGGAACACTTGGAACACTTGCGGAAGGTCCTAATACGATTACGGGAGCACGAATTATATGTAAATCTATCCAAATGCTCCTTTGCTCAAAAACAAATCGACTTCCTCAGGCATGTCGTTGAGGAAGGGCGAATCAAGATGGACCAATAGAAGATTCAGGCTATCACAGATTGGCCACCGCCTAAGGATATCCACGCTCTGAGGGCGTTCCTTGGCCTATGCAACTTCTATCAACGCTTTGTGAAAAATTACTCCCTCATCGCAGTACCACCGACAGAACTTCTCAAGAAGGCCACGCCTTGGGATTGGGGACCCAGGCGAGCGGAGGCCTTCAATGCATTGAAAGCGGCTATGTCTAGTAGCCCCGTCTTGGCCCTCCCTGATTTGGCCAAGCCATTCGAGGTACAAACGGATGCCTCCGGCTGTGCCCTTAGTGGAGTCTTGCTACAAGAAGGGCATCTTGTAGCGTACGAGAGCCGAAAGCTAAAGGATACAGAGCGGCGCTATGCCGCCCACGAGAAGGAATTATTGCCGGTCGTCCATTGCTTACGCCTTTGGAGCAACTATCTGCTGGGAACCCCATTAGTGGTCAAGACAGACAACACATCTGTTTGCCATTTCATGACCCAGCCGAAGCTGAATGGTCGACAGGCCAGGTGGCAGGAACTCCTAGCGGAATTTCACTTTAACTTGGAGTACCGAAGTGGGAAGACTAATCATATTGTCGATGCACTCAATCGGAGAGCGGATCTAGCATCAGTGTGCATACTCACCACCCTAAAGGGGAGCAAAGTAGCCACCACCATAAAAGACCAGATACAGGGTCTACTCATCAAGGACCCTGCTGCACAATATTTGGTTAATTTAGTAGGACAGGGCAAAACTCGCCAGTTCTACATAGAAGATGGTTTCTTGAAAGTGAAAGGAAACCGACTTTATGTTCCCAATGGAGGAGATCTGCAAAGGACCCTTCTGGCGGAATGCCACGACACTTTGTGGGCCGGTCATCCTGGGGAAGAACGCACCATGGCGTTACTTCGCTGTGCATATTATTAGCCTCAAATGACCGATGACGTTGCTCAGTATGTGAAGACTTGTCTAGTATGCCAGAAGGACAAGTCGGACCGCTTGACACAAGCGGGACTTTTGGAACCACTAGCTGTCCCAAAGAGACCTTGGGAAAGCGTTTCCCTGGATTTCATCACCGAATTGCCCAAGGTCAGGGATGTCACAACTATCTTGGTTGTGGTGGATCAATTTTCCAAGTATGCTACCTTTATAGCAGCCCCACAGTATATATCAGCAGAGATACAGCTCGACTCTTCTTCTTTCATTTCGTCAAGTATTGGGGCCTGCCCGAAGACATCGTTAGGGATCGCTACTTGCGCTTCACTAGCAACTTCTGGACTCAACTCTTTAAGTGCCTCGGGTCAAAATTTTGCCACAGATGAAATGGCTAGACGGAGCGGTTCAATGGCATGCTTGAGGAATATCTCCACCACTTTGTAACTGGATCGCAGAAGAACTGGGTGAAGCTTTTGGATGCTGCTCAACTGTGTTTCAATTCACAAAAGAGCTCTAGTACCAACAAGAGCGCTTTTGAGATTGTTACCGAACAGCAACTGCTACTCCCACACACTTTGAATGCACCTAACATGTCAATATCTCCTCGAGCTGCTAGCTTCTCCAGAGAATGAAAGCAAAATTTGGAGATAGTGCAAAGCTATCTTGTCAAAGCCCAAAAGCGGATGAAGAGGCATACTGATCAAAATCGTCGCTTTGTTGAGTATCAAGTAGGAGACAAAATGATGGTCAAAATCCCAAAGCGGTACTTGTTTGCAGGGGTCCATGACCCTCGTCTATTTAAAAAATATATTGGACCCTTTTTCATTGAAAGGCGCATTGAGAAAATTGCATACCAGGTGGATACCCCAGCTTCGTGGAAAATCCATCCCGTCTTCCTTGTCAGTCTCCTGAAACCTTTTCGGGAAGATACGGAGGATCCATCACGGAGCCAACTCACAGTACCCAATATTCGAGGTCCCAATTCAACCGGGAAAAGGCGTGCTGAAGCTATTCTTGATGATAGAGTGATTCACGCCTCAAGGAAAGATCACCAAGAGTTCTTGGTGAAATGGCAGGGATGTGATGCAGAGTAGAATACTTGGGAGAGGGAAATAAACCTCAAAGCCTACAAGAGCCTAATTGATGACTACCTTGCAAGTAAGGCGCCGAGGACGTCGCCAACTCAGGTGGGGGAGAATGTCATGGGCGGCTTTCCATCCATGCCCCATGACCTCTTGGACGCGCCCCATGGCGTCCTGGCAAGCCTCTCAATGCTCAGCGCCACGGTCAGCACGTGGTCTCGGCAGCTCCAAGTGACAAGCGCGCAGGCGCCTCTGTTGCCCCACTGAAAACTAGCGCCACCGCCTAGCCACAGGCAGATGCCAACAGCGTCGAGCGCGCAGACAACGCCGCGCTCAGACCCTGATGCTAAAGACAAAGTTGCTGCAAACGGACTTGTTTTTACCTTGTAGAAGGCTAAGTCCTTTTCATTGTAAATATAGAGTAAGTTTACTTCATTTTCTTTTAGTGTGCTCCTACAACTTATTTAGGTCAAGTCATGTACCTTTGGTTTATTTTTTTAAGCATTATTTGGGGGGGG